>PVKS010026088.1:0-29073 GCA_004027875.1 Aplodontia rufa | reverse complement strand
TAACCCAGAGATCTAAGGGTCGATTGTCTCCACTCATCTGTGGAGGTGGGGACTAGACCCTGGACAATGAGAAAGTTGGTCTAGTAGCATGAGTTAAATCCAGATAAGATGTAATGCTTTACAATCTAATACTTTTTTTAGAGTTATAATGGGAAGGGGAAGGGAGGGATAAGGGAGGGTAATTGGGGGGGCACTCCTGTGGTTAATTGCAATATCCAGAATATATGCATATTTTAATACACATTTTATATTATTTTGTTAAAATCTTGTAAGGTTGCTCAAAATAAAAAAATTAAAAAAAATAAAAAATAAAAAAAATAAACAAATGTTAGATTCTTTGCAAAAAAAAATATTCACATAGCTTTGGGATTTTGAATTGGTGAATATTCATGATGTATGGGAAAGCATGATACACACTATGATTTCAATCACACAAAATGGGATATCGTGTTGTGTATGTGTACGCATGACCTGGAGGGACACATCCAGCTAAATTGCTTGTGACTGGATGACTTTGTTCTTTGCTTGTACTTTTCTGTTTCCTGTAATGCACATGTTAACTTTTGAAAAATAAAAGCTATTTGAAAAACCTGAAAAAAATAAGCTGTGGGTCCTCTAACTCAGTTTTGGACCATTTGCAACTAGTCATCCTAGAAATCTACTGGAACATATATTTCAGCATTAAAAAATTAATAACTCAGCATCCTTTTTGGACCAACAGAACTGTAATTTCACAATAAAGCAAGATTCTTATCCATGTCCAGATAACTTAACCCAAACCTTATGCTCATTGCCTCATGGCCATTAGTGAGGTGGGGAAACAAAGTCAGGCAGTCAGTGTTGTTGGAATGATAAAGGTTGGTTCAAAGGAAGTTGGTTGATGGTGACTCAAAAGCAGACATCTGCCAACCAAGGTGCTTATTGAGGCAGATCCAAGAATTGTTACAGTCAGACTCCCTCACTGACACTTCTGGCAGGTTATGTTATGCCTTTAGAGTGTAGCCAAGGCTGGGAAACAGTTATCCATTAATTAGTCAAGGTCAAACACCCTCTAGGTTACTGTCTGGGCCCAAGGTTATAGGCATTAAACATGTGAGCAACCCTCCACTCTCCTAACTGGCAATGTGCCGCCTTTGAGATGTACCTAGGAAGGGCCTGTGAAAAGTGGCAAAGGGAGAAGGGTCTTCTGGAGGGGATAAAAGGGCAGACTCCATATTAGAAGGCAGGCTCTCAAGTGGAGGCTCTCTTCTCCTGGGAAGAAATCTGCTCTATCTTGGATAAGCCTGTTTATTCTCACTGCTTACTTTACTTTCCTAAATAAAATTGCTTACTTTGCTTGCCGCGGTGTTCTGCGGTATTCATTCTTCAACTCCAGAGAACAAGAACCCGGCACAGCTAACAGCTCGGTATCATCCTTAGCTGTCCTTGAAAACCCCTGGAAGATGGGTTTTCCTTTTTTTCTCAGGTGTAAAATCTTCTTAGGCATCTGCACAGAGTCCAGAATTACTGGCCTAAAATATGTGTAGCGTAATCTCAGATGATCACTTGATACAACCAGACACTGTAAATACTAGCAGCATTCACACTCTCCACTATAGACCGGCTGACTTTACCACCTAGTCCTTCTGTGTCTGGATTCAGAAAGGTGTTCCCTGACAGGAACCGTTTTTTTGTTTTTGAATTTGTTGTTTTGAGCTGGTCTCACTAAATTGCCGAGGCAGGCCTAGAGCTCGCGGATCTTCCCGCCTCAGCCTCAGGAGTAGCTGGATTACAGACCTGTGTGTGCGCGCGCAACCACGCCCAGCAAATGATGGACACCTGTTGGATGGTACATCAGCGGCTGTAACCAGGTTCCTTATTTCAGACATGTGGAAATCAAGACTTGCAGAACTTGGACCATTTGGGTCATGTTTAAAAACAAAAACAAAAAAAAAGCCTGCCTCCCAGCAGTCAGCTCTTCCCACAAAAAGATCCTGCAGGGCTGCTCAACCTAATTCCTGGAACCATAGAATTTTCGTGCTCAACCTAGAGCTAGGAGGCTATTCGAGGAGGGGCGCACCCGGGCCCCCACACCTTCCCCCAAGCGAGGAGAAAAAGCGGAGCCCGGCCTGGGCCCGAAGATGCCGCCAGTACCCCGGCCTCGCTCAACCTGAAACTCTGCAGCGCAGACTCTCGCGAGACTAGCGGTTTGGGCCAGCGGGTCTGGAGGCTCCCGGAAGTGGACGAGGAGAGTCCGGTCCACGCCCACCTGAGCAAGCGCTCGCGCAGCGGAGCCGGGTCGGAGTCTCCTGGAGCCCGGCGCGAGGCGGAGTCTGCAGGACGCTCCCCTCCTGTCACTCACGCCCGGGTGGGTCCCCGCTCCGCCGCCCCTCCTTTTGCCCTTCACTGCGCCCTGCCCCGCCCGGGCTGCGGCATCTGTCCACGGCTGGGCAGCGGGCCTTTTCCCTTTTGCTTGCGTTCCCGTTCCCTCCCCCGACTAGCACTACAGCCTCGGGTCCTGTGGTGTCCCAGACGCCGCACGTATAGAACTTACTCGCCGTAAGTGCTAGGAATGCCGCTGGCCTCTCGGGGAAATGAATTCTATCTATAGCTCTCTCTGCATCCTATGTGTATGACAGCTATTCCAGGGGCAGCAACTGCTTTCCTCTGCCCTTCTCCCCATTGGTGGCTTCCGACCCGAATTTGGGAATGGGGCGATCTCCCACCTGTTATCTTTGAGCAGACTAATCTCCCTTAAGCAGAAGTGCCATTTGGAGCCTTGACAGCCGTTTGGCTTGGGACCTGGGAATTTTTCCCCTGGAACTCTAGGCCTTCTTAAATAGTACTGCTGTTCTTTGAGAATGCTTTAGCTTGTTTTGTCTTGTTATGTTTTAATTGTAAGAATCTACAATACAGTATTTTTGCTTCAGTCTTCCTTATTGTGCTTTAAGGGGAAAAATCATTTATAAATTGGCATTCTTGGATCTTTATAAGAGTCAATCTCATTGCTCTGCTAGGGTTAAACCACATTTAAAACATGTAAGTGACTGTCAGCTGGGGAGAGTTTAAGGTAATAGTTATTTTCTTTTTTGTAATTCCTTTTTTGTTTCGTAGGGATAACTCATTTGATTCTGGAGCTCCTTTAATTCTTCTGAAAGATTTCAAATCCTCCAGAAGCCAGAATGGGACACAGTAAACAGATTCGAATTTTACTATTAAACGAAATGGAAAAGCTGGAAAAGACCCTCTTCAGACTTGAACAAGGTGAGTAGCAAGTTGTTTGAGTAGCTCTTTTGTGTGTTTTAAATTTTTAATCCCCATGGGCAATTTAAATTTTTAAAAACTTCCAAGTTAGGGACTGAGATGATGTCTTTTTTTTTTTTTTAAGTAGAGGGACAGAGAGAGAAGCAATTTTTTAATTTAGTTTTTCATGTGACTTTCATTCCTCTGACACTTTGTTGTGTAGTGGTGCTGAGGTTTGAACTCCAGTAGGAGAGATGCTGCGAGTAACTGCCTAGCCACCGATCCAGCCCCAGATAATGTCAATTAGTAGTAGAATTTGAGCTTAATATGAGTAAGACCTGGGGTTCAATTCCCAGCACCAAAAAAAAAAAAAAAATTAGCTTTGAGTTAGATTCAGTTTTCTAGGATCTTTCTAGAACTTGATTTGTGTTCTATAAATTTCACTAATTATAGTTGATTTTAGTTAAAATTTTTTATATTTGTCATTTTAGGACAAGGATAAAATAGGTCACTTTTCCTTGCATGTAAACTCCCGTATTAAAACAAAAGCTACATATATGTGATGAAGATTGACATTGTTTCTAATAGCATTTCTTATTAAAACAGTAAACTACTTCATATGTGATTTTACTTTCATATATCTGTAATTTTACTTTTTTATAGCTTACTCTTTTCCTTTATTGAACCTCTGAATTAGTAAAATCGAGTATAGAAAAAATACAGTAAACTTTTTTATATTTATCAAAGGCCTCTCGAATGTGGAGAAGGTAAACGCTAAAAATATTTCCTTGCCAAATAAAAAATAGCTGAAGAGGTTATGCTAAAGTATATTTGAGTTGTGATTTAAAAGATCAGATTGTATTTCCATGAGACAGATTAATAGATGCTTTATTTTCTTAGTTTTTTTTTTTTTTTTAAAGAGAGGGACAGTGAGAGAGGGTGAAAGAATCAATTTTTATTTAGTTTTTCATGTGGCTTTCATTGCTCCGACACTTTGTTGTTTATGTGGTCCTGGGGTTCGAACCCGCGTCCTCACATAGGCCAGGCAAGCACCATAACCTCTGAGCCACTGCTCCAACCCCCTGTTTTCTTCGGTTTTTGTAATTTTTCAACACTAAAACACTTTTTCACAGTAATTTTATGTGAACGTAATTTGTGAAATAGAAGTTTAATGTATGAAAAATAAAATACAACTCCCCCTTTACTGGTGTAACAAATGGACATTGATAAACATTTTGAAGAAACTTGGTCATTTTTGTAATATTTCAAGAGTTAAATTTATTTTTTTAAATTTCAGCCATCTCATGTGTTACCTCCTTGACCAACCTTCCTCTTTTTCCAACTTTGTGTGGCATTTAAGATCACTGAGTACTTACTCCATTTTTGGTTTTCCTGAGTCTGCACTTTTCTGAATTTGACTTTTTCCCTTACCATTTTATATTCCTGTCAATGTAATGTCTGTCACTGGACTCCTTTCCTTCCACATTTTAACAAATTGCAAGTATCTTCTAGGAACCTTTCTTCTGCTCTCCTGGCCTCAGTGAGAATTATACATTCTCACTGCCTAAGCTGTTGCCTCTATGCCAAGAACTCCTTAAAAGAGGGCCTTGAGCTTTGCTTTTTTTCATGGAAGCTTTTGAGTACAGTGTAATGGCAAGTGTAGGGAATAAGCATTTTCCTGGCTCTCCTGCTAACAAACTGTGTGACTTTGGGCAAGTTACATTAATTCTGAGCATTCATTTCTGCCTTTGTGAAGTAAAGGTATTCTGCTCATGTACAAATTTCTGAGTTTTGATGTTCAAAATTAATAATATGTGGCTTTATAGTGCTAAAGCCCTAACTAGCTATAAAGCATTGATAAGATCTCTCTGTCTATCAGTTCCTGCCCAAAATCTGGGCTTCATCCTGTATACTATATTACAGAATAGCCTTAGGATAGCTCTACTTGGTTATGCTTAAATCTCACATGTCCAAAACCACACCCTGTCTATTCCTAATCCTTCTTTACTTCCTCAGCTTCCTTATTTATTTTAGTGATGTCTCCATTTTCATAGTTTTCCAGGCTGCAACCTTACAGTCTTAGTGATTTCTCTTCTTTAACCACAATCTTTCTTTATACTCTTTCTTTCCATGTATCTCTGCCATTCTGTCTTATTGACTTACATGACCATATATTATCACATAATTGTTGCAGATTTTATGTCAAATTTTTGTGCAAAAAAAGTGGGATATGACCATTATGTGAAGTTTTTTATAGGAAAAAAAAGGTGTCAATTTGCTTAAAAATCATTTATTACCAAACTGTCTTTGGTGTAAGATTAGGATGTACAGAATACTTCTGAATGTATGTTAATAGGGTTGCAATGATTATGCATTGAAATGCAGATAATCTTATGCAGTTTCTTCCTTTTTTATTTATTGACTTCTATAAAGTTTTACATAAACACCTCTGTCTGACTTCCAAGACCTTCTATGATGGGAGTACACCTCCTGAGTCAAGATTGCATCTCATCATTAGTGTCTAACATCTTTATAGTTCCCCATTCGTTATTGTTAATTCCTTCTCCAGCATTTTGTTCTTTTTTGTCTTATATTACCACTCCTGTCAGATTCCTCTGTATCAGGGCTGGAGAGGTGGCCCAGTGGTAGAGTGCTTGCCTGGCATGCATGAGGACATGGGTTCAATCCCCAGCACCGCACAGATAACAAAGTGGAGGGGAAAAAAAAAACCAGATAAAAAAAATTCCTTTGTATCTACTAAATCCCTTTTACTGTCATTGTTTGTATTCAACTTTCACCTGAAATTCCACCTGAATCCTCAGTGAAAACCTTCCTTAATTTTTCACTAACTCCTTTCTTTGATTTCCAGTTACAAAATGAACACAGAACAATTAAGTGCTGAACAATGAAGCAGTGTCTAAATGCTCATTAGGGTCCAACTTAAGTTTAAGATTTGTGAGGATGGGCTGGAGTGGTGGCTCAGCAGTCAGAGCACTTGCCTGGCATGTGTGAGGACCCAGGCTCAAACCCTAGCACCACATACACAACTAAGTGTAGGAAAAACAAAAACTAGCTGAAAAAATAAATAAAATTGATTCTCCTTAAAAAAAAATCTGTGAGGATAAGTACAGTATTACAAGCTACCTACAGTATAGAACATTTAATGAATACTTGCTGATCTGTTCCTACAATTCCAGTTAAATCAACCAAAAACTGTAAATTCAGCTAAACTCTTTGAAGAGAGAATTGTAAAGGGCTTATGAACTAAAAATAATGTGGTTGACTTTGTAACTTAGTTAAAACCACTAAATTCATCCAAATGCTATCAATGGGAGTATGTCACTTTTTTGTAGTGATGATGTGATCATTATTATTTTGCAAGATAATTTGTAATGAGAAAGATGAATTGAGGGGGGAGGGGATTGGAACAAGAAATCATTGAGAAGCCTTTTTAAAACACATGTTTAGGGCTGGAGCAGTGGCTCAGTGGTTACAGAACTTGCTTGAGGACACAAGTTCAAACTTCAGCACCACATACACAACAAAATCAAAATGTCAGAGCAGTGAGAACCACATGAGAAACTAAATAAAAATTGATTCTCTCGCTCTCTCACTGTCCCTCTGTCTTGGAAAAAAAAAATAACATGTCTACTTAAAGATGAGAATTTAACATCAGAGCTGAAAAAGGGGACAGAATGAGACATTTTAAAATTCATAGGACTTAGTGACCAGCTAAATGTGAAAAAAATCTTAGGAATTTTTAGTTCTTCATAGTTGATAGGCAACAAACCCTTGTTTGTTTTTCTTTTCTTCCATTTTTTCCTTGAAAAAAAGATTTCTCTTTCTCTTCAAGACTGACATCTCTGTAGATTTTTTTTAATTCAACAAGTAAAATACTAAATTATCTTCTCTTGCCAAATCATGAGTCTTTTCCTGTATTGTTTATCTCACTTAGTGGCAGTATAATGAACAAAATCAGTGCTCCCTAAATTCGAAATTCTTCCATCTTTTTAATTGCCTGGTCCAGTTTATCATTTTTACTATTAAAGAAAATGTTTATATATAAAGGTTCCTTGATTAAGAGCTTGAGTTTTTACAAATCAAGTGGAGGGAAGAATCTCCATTTACAATAATACTTGATCACTCATCTTTCTAGGTATCTACAAGAGGGATATGGCAAATCTGAATAAAGTACTCCTAGTTTTAACATGAGGGATAAGATAGCCACTGTATGCACTGCTGTGATCTAAGCTAGTATTAGCAGAATGAGTGATTAATTATGGAATCTGGCATACTCTAGGTATTCTGATGTTTGTTTTACTGTATATAAAAACTTTAGTTTCTGTGACTTAGAAGTCTAGAGTGGCTATATGCCCTGGGGGTATATACTGATCTATATATTGGGATACAGAAAAAAACCAGGATATTTCTTTCTTTTCTTTTTCTTTTTTCTTTCTTGATTTTTTTCCTTTCTATTTTAGTTCTTTAAAACTAACTCAAGCTAGGCTCTGTGGTCCACACACATAATAACAGCAACCTGAGAGGCTGAAGCAGTAGGATCACAAGTTCATGGCCAGCATCAGCAATTTAGCAATACCCTCAGCAACTTAGGGAGATGTTGTCTAAAAATAAAAATTACAAAAGGGCCAGGGCTGTAGCTTAGGGGTAAAGCACCCCTGGGTTCAATCCCCAGTACCCAAAAAAAAAAAAAAGGAGAGAATTTCATTTTGCTACTATATGAATTGCTATTGATTGATAATCTCAGTTTCTGAGTTAGACAAGTTAAAAACAAACAAAAAACCATTATGAGGCAAGAGTGGAGATTATGTGTCTAGGAGGGTTTATGATCAAACCCTTACTTGTTTACAGTACTGTCACCATGCATTACTTATTTATCTAAGCCAAATTAAGTAGTTAAACAAGTTACATTATTTTAAATAATAAGGGTTAGGAATATAGTTCAGGGGTAGGGAGCTTGTTTAGCACTGTGAAGCTCTGGGTTCAATACCCAGCAAAGCAAAAACAAAACAAAACAATCTTTCCAAAGCTTTGTAACAGGAGGAAGAATAACCATGAACATTTCTTTTACTTTACTGAAATTGTCAATGATAGTTAAAAAGTGTTTGAGATTTGCTGTTTTCAGAAATGATAAGTAGCCTTCTTATATTAGTCTTAGAAAATATTGTCAGAAAAAATGAAAAGCATTTAATTTAACTCAGATAAATAATAAAGTTAATTGTTTTGTTGAAGGATATTGATGCCATGGAACTGAGTTTGGCACTTTTTTTTTTTTAAGAGAGAGGGACAGTGAGAGAGACAGAGAAACAACTTTATTTAGTTTTTCACATGGCCTTAGTTGTTCTAACACTCAGTGGTGTACGTGGTGCTGGGATTTAAACCCGGGTCCTCGTGCTTGCCAGGCAAGTGCCGAAACCGCTGAGCCACCACTCCAGCCCTCACATTTTTTCCTGTAAAGATTCAGATGGTAAATCTTTTCATCGCTCACGCACTCTGTTGGAGCCAATCAGCTTGATTTACAGAAACAGATTTGAGCTGGACATAATTACCATTCTGAAGCAAAAGCATTGAAATATGTATTTTAGAAATGCTTCCACCATTGTATGATTTTACTCATGTAAAATGAACACCTGCCCACTTTAAAAAGTTGATAACCAGTTTTCTAATTTGTTTAAAATCTTACATGTAAAGGATTCAGTTGGTTTTAAATCATCATTTTATTATATATATGCTTCAGAATTTCATATGATTAACTTGTAAAAACACTTGCTGATACCAGAGAAAATATAAAGCTTTTACATTTCAGCAAAAGTCTTTATACAGTTGATGAATGGTATTAAAGATTAATATAATGATTTAGTGAACATAGCCACTAAGATCAACTTTTACTTGAATTTGGGTATTATTGTACGATATTTTTTGCATCTTTGAGACCATTAAAACCAATTATCAAAATATAAAACTTTGAATCACTTTATCACAGAATATTAAACAAACATCTTTAAAAATAATGAAAATTATTTAATCACATTGTTTTCACTGACAGTATCAATATTAATTTTTACTGAAAGTTGAAAGATTTTTCCCACTTATTAAGAAGTAAAATTAGTTGTTAAAATATAATTTGTATAATTTATATGTTATCTCTTTAAGTTTCTTCTGGTGTTTCACAATTTACATGGTCTATATAATTATATGTATATTATATAAATAGATATCCATATTTTGAGAATGTTTGTCTTTTTTTCCTGAAGTTAGACTACTGATCCAAATACTGTTTTAAAGATTTTGGGTGATTTTTAACCTTTGTACTACAAGTTCTCTGAATGCTTATGTAATTAGAAAAACAATATTTGTATAAATGTAACAGATAACATTTTGTTTAAATATATCCAATCAGCTAGTTTCTGATATTTGTACATGTTCAAAATGTCACCATTTTTCCTGATGATAAAAGTAATGATTCTTGTAAAGAAATGTGTGTGTGTGCATGGTTATCATAGTCACTAAGTGTTTTGTTTCATGTTTTAATCCTTTGTGCAATTACTTCTCAATCTGTTTCTTCATGCTTTAACTATAATTTTAAAATGACTTTCCCCAATTATAAGACTTCATTAAAAATATTTTTTCTATGCTTTTTGTTTAAAAATATTGGGCTCATACTGTTTAAACAATTTTGGAACCACTTTTTTCCCACTGCTTATAATGTTATTATGATGAATATATACTACTTTCCTTACTACCAAGTTTTAGCCATACTTTTTTCCAGAAAGGTTTTTAAAAGACCAATATGGATGCATAGAATGTAACAAAACAGAATAAAGCACTTATTAAATGTTATTTAAATCTTTTGATAGCATGACTTATAATGACTATAATATTCCAACTTGCAGATGTACCTTAATTTATTTCATTATTCTCAATTATTAAGTATTTAGGTTTTTGTTAGCTTATTTAATTATAATAAAGGAGACTATGACAAATACCCTTATATTCATCTTTATCAAATAATTATGTCAAAAATATGAAAATTTTAATTATCAATCATAAGTTTTGTAGAAAAAATTGTGCATGTAGTTGCTTGGAAAAGAAATTCTTAATTTAATGGTATAATGTAAAAAGTGAGTTTCTGGATTTTTACATAGTTTTGTGCATATTATCTATATTTATTTATATTTATTATCTATATTTATTTTACATAGTTTTATGCATATTATCTATACTGCAGTATGAAAACAGATCATTAATATTTCTCTTAGCAATCATAGAATCTAATTGGGTTAGAGTAAATTTATGAAGAATCTAGTAGTCTAAGGTCTTTTACTGAAATCTTTGTTCACAGAAAATCTCTTACCCATTATTTAGTATTATGTCATAGAAGAATTTACATCAATGTGGGCAATTTACTTCTACCAAGGAATGGAACATATTTTAGTTTCAGGATTTGCTTTGAACACAAATTTCCCCCCCCAGGGCTGGGGATGGAACCTAGGGTCTCTAGCATGCTGGACAAGCCCTCTGCCACTGAGCTACATCACCAACTCCTTTAATATTATGATTATTTTTATTACTATTGTTTTCTTTTGAGACAAGGTCTCACTAAATTGTCAAGGCTGGCCTCAAACTTGTGATTCCTTTGCCTCAGCCTCCCAAGCAGCCCCATTGACATTTTGGTACCAGAGGTTTGAACCCAGGCACACTTAGACGCTGAGTCACATCCTCAGCCTGTTTTTGTTTTTGTTTTTTAATTTTTAATTTTGAAACAGGGTCTCACTAAGCTGCTTGGGGCCCTGCTCAGTTGCTGAGGCTGGACTTAAACCTGCAATCATACTGCCTCAGCCTCCTGAGTCACTGGGATTACAGGCATGCACCACCACACCTGGCACAAACTGACTTTTATAATGTAAACAGAAGTTTATTCTGTTGCCTCTGAATCATATCCAACACAAAATTCACTCTAGCCTTTCCTCCTTGCTTATTGGTAACAACTTCCTCTGATGGTGAAAAACCTGAAATTTTCACCAGGTATAGAATTCTAAGCTGACAGTTTTACTCTTTCAGTAAATGCATACCTCAGAGATATTGCAGGCTCCATTTCAGACCACTGCAATAAAGCAAGCAAGTCACACAATTTTTTTTTGCTTCCCAATGCATAAAAGTATGTTTATATTATACTATAATCTCTTAAGTACAAAATAGCATCATGTCTTAAAATACTATGTACATATCTTAATTAAGAAATATTTTATTAGGTATAGCTGAGTGATAGAATACTTGCTTTGCCTGCGTGGGACCCTGAATTTGATCTCCAGCATTGGGAAGGGAAGGGAAGGAAAGAAATATTTTATCCCTAAAAAGCACTAATGATCATCCTCAGTGTTGATGGCTACTGATTGATCAGGATGGGGTGGGTGGCTATAGCAGTTTCTTAAAATAAGCTAACAGTGACATTTGCCATCTCAATTGACCCTTTCACAAAAAGATTTCTCTGTAGCATCTGATACTTTTTCATAGCATTTTACATAGAGTAAAACTTCTTTCAAAATTGAAGTCAGTCCTCTCAAACCCTGCCATTGCTTTATCAACTAAGTTTATGCAATATTCTAAGTCCTTTGTCATTGCAATAGTGTGCACAGTGTCTACCAATAGATTCCATCTCAGGAAATTACTTTCTTTGCTCATCTATAAGAAACAACTCCTCATCCATTAAAGTTTTATCATGAGATTGCAGCAATTGTCACATCTTCAGACTCCTCTTCTAATTCTAGTTTTCTTGCCATTTCCATTGCATCTTCAATCACTCCACCACCGAAGTCTTGAGCCCTCAGAGTCATCCATGAAGATTGAAATAAACTTTTTTCCAAACTTCTGTTAAACTTGATATTTTGACCTCCTCCCATGAAGCGTGAATGTTCTTAGTAGTTCCTGGAGTAGTGAATCATTTCCAGAAGGTTTTCAATTTACTTTGCCCATATCCAGCACAGGGATCACTATTGATGCCAGAATTAGTCTTACAAAATATATTTCTTAAATAGTAAAGATTTGCTAGAGCACAGTGATGCACATCTTTAATCCCACCTACTCAGGTGGCTGAGGCAAGAGGATCCCAAGTTTGGGGCCAGCCTCAGCAACTTAGTGTGACCTTATCTCAAAAACAAAAATTCAAAAACAAGGACTAGGGAAGTATTAAGAGGTAAAGTTTCCCTGGTTTCAGTCCCCAGTACCACTTAATACATACTTACATACTGAAAGGTCAAAAGTGTTCCTTGATCCTTGGGCTACATAATGGATGTTGTATTAGTAGCCATGAAAACAACATTAATCTCATTGTACAGAACTCTCAGATGATTAGGTACATTGTCAGTGAGCAGTAGTATTTTGAAAGGAATCTTTTTCTGAGTGGTAGGTCTCAACAGTGGGTTTAAAATATTCAGTAAACCATGTTGTAAACAGATGTGCTGTTATCCAGGCTTTGGTGTTCTATTTATATAACACAGACAGAGTAGATTTAGTATAATTCCTAAGGGCCCAAGGATTCCCAGAATGGTAAATGAGCACTGACCTCAATAGAAATTCACCAGCTTATATTAGCCTCTTACAAGAGCGTTAGCCTGCCTCTGAAGCCAGGGATTGAAAAGCCTAGATGACATTTGTAGAGATTGTATTGGGAAGGTGGCGGGGAGGGATAAGGGTGGGTAATTGGGGGGGGGGATCTTGGGGGTAAATCTAATTTTCAGAATTTATGTATATTACTTCATTAGAAGCTTGTTTGATTATTCGACAAATTTCTGAATTAAAAAAGAAAAGCCTAGATGACTCTATAAAGGCTTTTTCATCTACATTTAAAACCTATTTTTCATTGTAACCACCTTAATAAATGATCTTAGCTAGATCTTCTGGGTATCTTACCGTAGCCTCTGCCTTGGAACTTGCTGTTTCAACTTTAACTTATATATAAGGAAGATGGCTTCTTTCCTTAAACCTCATGAGCCAACCTATGCTAACTTCAACCTTTTCTTACCTCTCTTAGCCTTCATAGAAGTGAAGAGAGTTAGAATCGTGCTCTGGATTAGGCTTTTGCTCAAGGGAATATTGTGGCTCATTTCATACCATTAAAACTTTCTTCATATCAGCATTAAGGCTGTTTTATATTTATTCACATGTTAATGAGAATGACACTAATAATTTCCTTCAAGAACATTTTCTTTGCCTTCATACCTTGGCTAGCTGTCTGATACGAGAGACCTTGCTTTCAACCTGTCTTTGCTTTCAACATGCCTTCCTCACTAAACTAAATTAGTTCTGGCTTTTGATTAAAGCAAGAGACATGCGATGCTTCCTTTCACTTAAATACTTAGAGTAGGGTTTTTAATTGGACAGATTTCAATATTGTATCTCAAGAAATAGAGAGGTTTGAGCAGAGGGAGAGATGGGGGATCAGCCATCAATGGAGCAATCAGAACATTTACAACATTTATTATTTAAATTCTCTATATGGATTCAGTTCATGGTACCCCAGAATAATTACAATGATGATTTCAAAGACTAATCATAATTACCAAATATAATAAGTCTGATATTGTGAAACTTACCAACACGTAACAGACACAAAGAGAGCATGCACTGTAGGAAAAATGGCATCAACAGACTTGTTTGATGCAAGATTGCCACAAACCTTTAAATCGTAAAAAAAAAAAGTATCTGTGAAGCACAATAAACCAATATTTGCCTGCACTTTTCAATATTTTGCTCCACTGTCTTCTTGTTTGTGTTGTTTCTCCTGAGAAATCTGTTATCATCCTTATCTTTGTTCCTCAACAGGTACTGTGTCATTTACCCCCCTCTGGTTCTTGTAAAATATTTTCTTTTGTCAGTGGTTTTTTTTTTTTTTTAAGAATTTTTTTTTTTTTTTTTTAAGAGAGAGGGACAGTGAGAGAGACAGAGAAAGAAACAACTTTTATTTAGTTTTTCACATGGCTTTAGTTGCTCCAAGACTTAGTTGTGTACATGGTGCTGGGGTTTGAACCTGGGTCCTCGTGCTTGCCAGGCAAGCACTGAAACCGCTGAGCCACCGCTCCAGCCCTGTCAGTGGTTTTTTTGAGCAATTCAGTTTTTATGTTCCATGATGTAATTTGTTTCATGTTTCTTGTTTGGGGAATTTGTTGAATGTCTTGGATTGTAGGTTTGTCATGTCCATCAAATTTGGAATATTTTTGCCCACTACTATTTTACATTATTTTTAATGTTCTCATCTCTCTCCTGTCCTTTGGAAACTCTAGTTACCTATATACTCAACTACTTAGATTGTCCCATAAATTGCTGATGCTCTTTCAATATTTTAGATTATTTTTCTCTCTGTTTCATTTTGCATAGTTTCTGTTTCTGTATCTTAAAATTCATTAATCCTTTTTTGTCATCTTTCACTACTTGTTAATTCTACTCTCTGTATTTTTCATCTAAGAGGTTGAGTTTTCATACCTAGAAGTCTGATTTGGATTTTTATTATGTCTCCACTTTTTGAACATATGGAAAGCATAATAATTGTTTGATGTTCTTATCTATTAATTCCAACATCTGTATGATTCCTGGGTCAGCTTCTGTTGATTGATTATTCTCCTCATTGTGGTCATGTTTTCCTGCTTCTTTGGTAATCATTCACATGCCAAGCATTGTAGATCTTACATTGCTGGGTATTTTCGGATTCTTACACATTGTTTTGGCCTTTGTTCTGGAGTGAAGTTAAGTTACTTGGAAATAGTTTAATCATACTGAGTCCTAACTTTATGTTGTGTTAAGTTACTCTGGAGTTCTGCTTTTGTGTAGAGCTTGTTCACATACTGCTGAGGAAGTCTCTTTTGAGTGTTCTATTGAATGCTTCCGGAATTATTAGCTTTTCTTCCTGATAAGAACAAGCACTGTTCCTCGGTTATTTTCCTCACAGACTTGCACCCATTAGTACTCTACTGAATACTCAAGGGAGTTCTGCAAACCTCTGGAGTTCTCTGTGCAGTTTTCTCCAGATCCGTCTCCTCAGGTCAGGGAGTTAGATGATATCATGGTTTAGATATGAGATATCTTCCAGACGCTCCTGTGTGAGACAGTGCAAGAAAGTTTAGAGATGAAATGATTGAGACCCTTAGCCTAGTCAGAGGATTAATCCCCTGATAGGGATTAACTATGTGGTAACTGTGGGCAGGTAGGGAGCAGCTGGAGGAGGTGGGTCATTAGGTTTGTGCCCTTGGGATTTATATTGTGTCTGTGGTGAAGGGAGTCTCTCTACTTCTTCGTGGCCATGTCTTGACCTTCTTTCCTCCACCACACCTTTCTGCCATAATGTTCTGCCTCATCTTAAGCCCTGAGGAATGGACAAGGTTATCTGTGGGTTGGGACCTCTGAAACCATGGTGAGCCCCCAAATAAACTTTTTTCCTCTAATTGTTCTTATCAGGTCCTTTGGTCACAGTAGTGAAAAAGCTGACTAAAACAAATGGTTTCTCTGTGCTTCAACCTAGAAACTCTCTAGACAGTAGAAAGGGGCAATTACAAGATTACCATGTTTGTTTGCCATCTCACACTCTCCTTTCTTGCCTGTTGTCCAGGGTCTTGAAAACCATTGTTTCATATTTTTTGTCTGATAGTTTTATTTGTTTTAGTTTCAGACAGGAGGATAAATCCAATCTCACTTGTTCCATCTTTGTCAGAAGCAAAACTCTCAAGTCTTTTACATCTCGTTTCCTTGGTATGGAATGCTATTCCTCTGTGTAGAATGCTTTTCCCCAGATACCTGTATGGTCAACTTCCTCAGCTCTTCTTTCTGTTTAGTAGTGGTTTTTGTTGTTTGTTTGTTTTTGTTTTGTTTTGTTTTAGAGAGGGACAGCAAGAGAGAGAGAGAGAGAGAATCAAATTTTATTTAGTTTTTCATGTAGCCTTTGGTTCTCTGAAACTTCATTGTATACGTGGTGCTGGGGTTTGAACTCACGTACCTGTGCATGCCAGGCAAGTGCCGTAACTGCTGAGCCACTGCTCCAGCCCCTGTTTAGTAGTTTTTTAATTGGTGATGGACATTGTACATATTTTATTATACCTCTGGATTTCATTGTCTTGCTTTAAAGGACTGGTGAATTTTGTCTTCGCACCCACTTTTATTACTTGTGATTATCTTAATCTTTTTGAGGTTTGTTTTTAAGCTTTGCTAGGATAGGTTTGTAGTGCTTTTTACTCTGGGCTTACATTAGCCCTTCTACTTAAGATATTACTCTTCTGGGTTCTCTACTGAACCCAGTAGAGAATCCCTCCAGGGATTCTGTAGGTCTCATTCTTCAAACAGGTCAAAAAGCAGATGGCTGCCATGCTGTGTGAGTTCTAGAAATTTTTCAGTTTACAGCTCCCAGTAGTTGTTCTTTGTTCAATTTCATGAAGCTGAACCCTATTTTTATATAGCTTAGTATCAGATAGACTCAAGGTGACCCTAGGTAAACTTCTGGGGCACTTTTTTCTTTCATAGCTCTTGTCTGCCACACATTGCATCCCTCCTCCCCCATCGTCAATGTCTTTAACCTCTCCAACTCAGTGAAGCCACTGTTCCTAATCCCCATGCCACAGTTTAGAAAGTTCTCCATTCTGAAAGTGGGACAGTCCCAAAGATCACTCATAAGCTCATAGATCATGGTCCTTCAATGCCTGCCTCTAAACATTTGTTTTATACATTTCATATAGTTTTTAAGCAGAGAACAAGTTTAGTACCAGTTACTCTACAGTGGCCAGAAGCAGATATTTCCAGAGTGATCCCCCCCCCCGACTTTTTTTTTTCCAAAATGATATTTTTAATGTGTAAGTTAGGTTATGTCACTCGTCTGCTTAAAATATTTACTTGCTCCTCATTTCAGTCAGAGAAGCTAAAACACGCACAGTGGCTTACAAGGCTCTGCATGCTCTGGTTCCTTGCTACCTTCCTTCCTCCCATTCTACTGCTCTTCCCTCAACCTATTCCAACCCAGCTAGGCTAAACTTCTCATTATTTCTGAAACCAGCACATACTTCTCCACTAGGTCCATTGTCCTGTTTCCTTTGCATGGTCAATGCTTTCCCTAAATTGCCATGATAGACAACTACCTTACTTCTCTCAAGCCATTTCTCTTCTCCATTACCTGCCTGTTTAAAATTTATCACACCACATGAATATCTCTCCTCTCCCCCATTGTCCTTGCAATGCTCTGTTTACCTTTTTTTCTTAATTTTTCCCCTCCTGCCGTTATTTTTTTCTTATTTTTCATGTTCATTGTTTAACGTGTTCCTTTGTTCTCTGGAACTCTGGCACTTCAAGAGTAGGAATAATTTTATGTTTTGTTCCCTGTTATATAGTAGGTGTTCAGTCTATAATTTCTTCTTATTTTCTTGGCTATTTAATAAGTCATACATTATAACTGTTAGTATTTTTCTTCTCAAAAAATTCTTTAAACATTAAAAATTATATTTATCAGAACTAAGTTTTCCTGTCTCCTTCAGCTGTTTCTATTCATCATTAACTGAGGTACATTCTTATTTAAAATGTATTTGCCTTGCTGGACACAGTGGCACACACCTGTAATCCCAGCAACTCAGGAGGCTGAGGCAAGAGAATTGCAAGTTCAAATCCAGCCTCACTAACTTAGCAAAGCCCTGAGTAACAATAAATAAAATAAAATATACATGCCTTATATTCTTAATAGACTTGAGTGCAGTCAAAATTTTCACATTATAGTAATTGTAATAAAGGTTTAAAGTCTGCCTTCAACCAACCAAAACTTCTCTTCCACAGTACAATTTTAACTGTAATGGGGTTTTGTTGTTGTTTCCTCTAATGGTAAAATATTTGTAATACAGTCTATAAATCTCAGGTATAGTTTAATAGAAATAACTTGGGAAAGAATGGGAATATCTTATGTGTCAGGATTCCAAAAAAATGTTTAATAACAAAAGCATGAAGAGTAGGGATAAAGGTTCATGTGGAGGTTCATGCGCTGGCTCACAAGATCCAATTGTGTACATCTCTTCCCACTTCCACATTCAGTGATGTGACCTGGGTCACTTTAATTGTCTGTGGTGGGATTGTTCTTACCAGGAAGTCAACAAGTACTTCAAGTTAGTATTTCCCACCATCCAACCAATTGCTATACCTTTATCAGCACACCACTGTATTTATATCCATCAGGAGCTCAGATGCCTCCAGGACTGTTGGAAGTTCAGATTCTCCATCTTTTGAGTTTGTTTTCTTTCACTGAAAACTGGTGTTCTTTGGATAGTAGGATAGTTGTCCCAAGGTGCCTCCCAAGTTTGACATGCAATCTGTACTCTTAACCCCATAGGAAAATTCACTTTCTCTGTTGCATTTTAAAAAACAGTGAACGTCTATTCAGATGCCCACCTCTGGACATTTCAATTCAGGTATGAAGGTCAGGCATTGAGATGGGTGGAAGAGATCAGTGTAAATGAGGATGTAAGAATTTGCATATCTTAAATAGATGGTACTGTGATATTTACTAGGTAAAATGTAAAACTCAGTAAAATCAGAATACAAAGTAGTTCCAAAACAGCATTAGGTATGTGGGTTTTTTTAAATCATAATTGGAAAACTGTAGTTTTTATAATTCTTTTAAAAAATTCCTATTTTTTTTTTGAGAGACCAAAAACAAGAACATTTAGAATACTGCCCTAGCTTGGACTGTCATAATAAAATACCATGGACAGGTGGCTTAAACAACAGAAATGTGTGTTCTCACAGTTCTGGAGACTTTTAAGTCCAAGCTTGAGGTCCCAGCCAGGTTGGGTTCTGGTGAGGGATCTCTTCTTGGTTCTCAGACAGCTTCCTCCTGCTTATTGCTCACGTGGGCTTTCAAAACATCTATTTTTTAATGTGGTGATTTTAAAGCCTACAATGAATTTGTTTGAAAATATGATTTTTTGTTTTGTTTTGTTTTGCTTTGCTTTTTAGGGTTTGAACTACAGTTCCGATTAGGCCCAACTTTGCAGGGGAAAGCAGTTACTGTATATACAAACTACCCATTTCCTGGAGAAACATTTAATCGAGAAAAATTCCGTTCCCTGGATTGGGAAAATCCTACAGAAAGAGAAGATGATTCTGATAAATACTGTAAACTTAATCTGCAACAGTCTGGATCATTTCAGTATTACTTCCTTCAAGGGTAAGTTAGGTGTTCTGTATGTGGAAAAAAGTTAATTTGTTCTATGACCTAAAGTTATCGAACTTATAAAAAATTATGAACCACAGCCTTACATTTTTACAGTTCCTTTTGAGATACAAATAGAATATAATTCTTCAATATTTATGAGGTATTTGCATGCCTCTTGCCATACAAAGTATTATATATTTTAAAACTAATACTCTGGTCTTTCCTTCAACCTGATGCTATTTACTTAAATGCCCTTCCTATTACTAATTGACTTTAGTATACGTGTTTTTCATTAAAACAACATTATTGGATACTATGTATATTGTATGTTATGTAGTATTAATTATGTAATAATTGGGAATGGGTAAAAAGTAGGTTTCCATTAAGTTTTGCTGCAACTTTGTAAATGATTTTATGCTCTTAGAGATAAATATATTTTTAAATGGTACAGTTCCTTCCAGTTACTAAGATTCTCAGAAAAATATTTTTGTTTTGCATTTTCCCTTAGAAATGAGAAAAGTGGTGGAGGTTACATAGTTGTGGACCCTGTTTTACGTGTTGGTGCTGATGATCATGTGTTACCCTTGGACTGTGTTACTCTCCAGACATTTTTAGCCAAATGTTTAGGACCATTGGATGAATGGGAAAGCAGATTGAGGGTTGCAAAAGAATCAGGTAATGAAAGCTTGGTTTCTTTTTGTTTTCTTCTTTTTAAAAATAAATATAATTTACCTCTGCAGTACAGATTTCAAAGGTTTTGTTCCTACTTTTAATTTTGTTTCTTAATATATTAATAATGTAAATAGAACCATATGAAAATTTTTATAGTTGGCCCTGTTAATCTATTAAAATGTCAAGTTATGTGCTTCAACTTAGATGAGGGAACTCTATGATAAATAAAATAAGATCATTATTATTTCTAAGACTATGCTTTGACATATAAAATTAGTAGTTAACTATAAAATATATTATTTCATAATTTTAATTAATAAATATTGATTCTCCATGTGGAAGACATATGCTGCCAAAGATACAAAAGATAAGATTAAACTTAGGTTTTACTTTATTCTTAAGTAAAATAAGAATAACATTAATTTCCTACTTTCAAGTTGAATATAGTATGAAGAAAGAAATGAAAAGTTCACTGACATAACTAAGTACTTTGAGTGCAAGTACTGTGAAACATTAAAATTAGAGAAGCATGCATATTTATACACACAGTTATATATATATAATTTTCTCTCCAATATTAGAATATATATGTATATATAAATATATTCATTCAACAAATATAAGTTGAACTAATAATAACTAAGCACTATTTGTGAATTTTTTCTAGTACAGTATTTCATTATCTCTATCTTGTAGATGAGGATACTGATATCCTGAAAGATTTAAGTGTACTTGTTTTAAAGTCCCTTATGGTATAGCTAGGATTTGAACCTAAGTCATTGACTCCTTTTCTAGTATCACAGTGGCCTTCCTATTTATAATTACTTAAGAAAATTTACGTTGATATTCTGCTTAGTTTTAGGTTGGTTTTGTTTGTTTTTTTCTTACAATGGTCTTTGTTTTCTTGTTTTTCAGGTTACAACATGATTCATTTCACCCCACTACAGACTCTTGGACTATCTAGGTCATGCTACTCCCTTGCTGATCAGTTAGAATTAAATCCTGACTTTTCAAGACCTAATAAAAAGTATACATGGAATGATGTTGGACATGTAGTGGAAAAACTGAAAAAAGAATGGAATATGCTTTGTATTACAGATGTTGTCTACAATCATACTGGTATGAGCTTCATTACTTTTGATAAGAATATTCTGATTATTTCATTTCTTGATATTTTATATAACAATTTTTTTTTTCAGTGCTGGTAATTGAACTCAGGGCTTCACAAATATTAGGCAAGCATTCCATTATCAAGCCACATCCACATTCCTTATATAATGTAAGTTTTATAGACACAAATGATAATTGCATATTTTTCAACTTGAAACATCATTGTATGTAGTATCACCTTTTTTCCTCAAAGAAAACAGTGCTAGTTGAGGATATAGTCAACATATAATTTGCATGTGATACTTGTAAAAGCAGAGTGATCATAGAAGGAACCTAATAATCACATATCTCAATATAGAGTATTAATACTTTCCAGATTAACCAGTGTATTCTATATAGCAAAATATCCAGCACCATAGCATATATGAAAAAACTGAATGATTTCTGATATTGGAGAGAAAATTAAAGGTATGCTCTCAGAAGTTGTTTTTTTTTTTTCTTTTAAGAGGATGAGAGAGAGAGAAACAATTTTTATTTATTTTTTCATCTGGTCTTTCCCTGAGAGTTGTGTGTGGTGCTGGAGTTTGAACCCAGGTCCTCACACATACCTGGCAAGCACTCAAACCACTGAGCCACCACTCCAGCCCCACACTCTCAGAAGTTAAATCTTGTATATATTAAAAGAGCTTATTAAAGTATCTCCAGCATCAAAGGAGTAACGTTAGACTGTTTTGAGTCCCAAGATATAAATGAGTTCTATAAAATATATCAAAGTTTCTCAACTGATGATCTTCAAGAAGATAGTTACTCCCCTTACCTGTCAGAGCAACTCAGCCTGGACTAAGAAAGCTCTAGTCATGTGTTTTCAGTTTAACACATTGTACTTTACAAATATTACCCTCTGTGTGTGCCACAACGCTGAAGAGGATGAAAACCATTAATTTGCATATGTACAGAACAGGAATTCAGGGTGGTACAAAAATTTAAAAGAAATCTCTACTATTTCATGAAACATTTTCTAAGTAACCATAAGAATATGAAGATACTTAAAAGCTTATAGATCTGGTTCATCAGTATAGATAATAAGCTCTAATAATAATGGCAAACAATCAAAGTTAGATTAAAAGAGCAGAAAGATTTCTAATATTTGGTGTTTCTTTGCATGCTTGGAAACCAAGCTTCAAAATCTATAGTGAAAACTTTTAACCCAGCAAGTAAATATTCATCACTTATAAAATTATCAGTGTTGATAATTACTTAGACATCTAGAATATTATTCACATCAAATTCATCAAATCGTGTAATGACATTGTATTAGTTACAAATGTAGAAGTTAGAATATGGCTTAGACAGCTGTAACAAAAAAGACAAAAAATAAAGTGATTTAAAATTTAGGTTGTATTTACACCTTATAAAAGATTAGATAGGTGTTCCTGGACTAGAGTACTAGCTCTGTGATATTGGGAAAAGAAGTTGTTCCTCTCTTGTTGCTCTGATGTCTCTAACAGTTTGCTTCTAACCTTTAATCAAACGTGACTACTCCAGTTCCTCTGTCATATTCCACCCAGAGCAAATGGGCAAAGGAAAGCATCCTTTCTAAGGGCATGACCTGGCATTTGTGTTACTTCTGATCGTATTACGTTAGACAGGATTTTGTCCCTTGCCACACCTAACTATAAAGGAGACTTGCAGAGTAGATTTTAGTTGCTAGCCATGTATATAGATGAACTGTAGGAGTTGTATCACTAAGGAAGAAAGAATGAAAATTGAACTATAGTAGCAGCCTCTGCCATAAACTATATTTCCAAAGTATTAGAGAGATTCTGTGCAATATAAAGGAAGTGTGCCTCACCATAGCCTTACACAGAAGGTGTTGCAAATCATAATTTCCTTTCTGTGAAACAGGATTGCATTTAAGAAGTTATTATCCAGAGGGAGTCAACTTCCAGAATAGTAGCATGAGGGCTTCACACATTCTTGAACTAGTGAATCAACTATAATTGGTGAAAATTATTTTAAACCAATCACTTAAAGTCTCTGGAAATTGTCGTAAGAACATTTGGCTTATGAAGAAAACATGAAAACCTACTAAGGAAAATGGATTAATTCTTGGTAAAAATGCAGGTCTGTGGCATCTGAAGGAAGACCTGTTCCACTATGCTACCCATCATCTCTATTATGGAGGCTCTCCCACATGCTCCTGGAAGTGGCCAAAATGGAGACTCCCTCTCCCACTAGTTTCCGGTCTGGGATTATAATTTCATCGTGGGAGGGGAAAGCTGCGGTGTTTCTCATTCCCTTCCAGCCCCATGGTATAGAAATTCTATTCCATGTAGACAGCTCCCTTCCTCCACCCAGCTACCATTTGTGGGAGGATATCCTGGCCCAGCTATGAAAGGCCAAGAATACTGGGAATTCAGTCAACCTTGGTTCAAATGCCATAGGTGGTTGCTGTTCTGAGATAAATGTTTCTTCATATGCTAAAGGTCCTTAGGACAATTTCCAGAGACTTTAAATAATTGCTTTTTATAATTCTCCCCAGTTAACTTGTTTTGCTGGGGACAGTACTTGCTGAGTTTTTATACTGAACCACTCTAGAAGTCCATGATTGGTTTTTAATTTTGATATATATTAAAAGTTTAGAGTTTCACTCCTCTTTCATATAGATTAGAAAAATATTTTCACCACCACATGTTTAGAATTTTCACTCCCCACTTGATTTTGTCAAAATATTGGAAGAAGAAACAGTTTCAGAATTTTACCCTAAAACACTGGGATAGAGTCTGGAACAGTGACTCAGCAGTTTTGGCCCTTGCCTCCCATGTACAGTGATGCAGGTTTGAACCCCAGCACCACATACACAACAAAGTGTCTGAGCAACAAAAGCCAAATTAAAAACTAAATAAAATTAATTCTCTCTCTCTCTCTCTTAAAAAAAAAAACAACAACAACACTGGGGTAGAGTCAGATGTATCAGATGTAGAGGTGCCTGGCTACTAAGAATTCTGTCTGAGGTAGGAAGATGGCTTGAGCCCACTAGTTCCAGACTAGTCAGGACAACATATCAGTTCATCTCAAAAGAAATAAATCAGGATAGTCTTAGCATTTATATATATACATATATATATTTTTTTTTAAGAGAGAGAGAGAGAATCAATTTTATTTATTTTTTTCCATGTGTTTTCATTTTTCTAGCACTTAGTAGTAAATGTAGTGCTGGGGCTTGAACCTGGGTCCTTACACATGCCAGGCAAGCATTCTACCACGGAGCCACCACTCCTGCCCTTAGCTTTTATTCTTAGCACCCTGCCCTTAGCATTTATTCTTAACACACACACACACACAGTGCTGGAAATCAAATCCAGGCCCTTGTTCTTACTAGAGTACTCTATTACTAGACATCTATCTACCTTATCTAGTAAGTGAAAATCCTAAATTAGATACAATTATGACTGCATTTTATCTTTTTAAATGTAATGCCTGGACTTTCAGTGCATGTGATAATGAATCCGGGGGAGGAGGGAGCAACATATAGGTGCAAATTTGGAGAACTGGAACTATCAATTTAACTTTTTTTTTTTTTTCCCAATACTGGGGATTGCTTGGCAAGCACTCTGCCACGGAGCTACATCTACAGTTCTTTTTGTTTTATTTTGAGACAGGGTCTCACTAAGTTGCCCAGACTGGCCCTTAACCTGGTTCTTCCTTTCTCAATCACTCAGATAGCTGAGATTATAGGCATGCACCACTATGCCTGGCTTCAGTTTGACTGAGCTCTGCTACTGATGTACCCTGTCTTCATCTAAGTGATTGTTTATTGTGGGTATAAATAATAACTAAATCACTTATTAAATAAATGACAGAAACTATAAATGATACTGATTCTAAAACTCTGTAAGCGTGTTCAGCCAAGTAAATGAGGCACCAGCATGGTCATTTCAGCAGCACAGCAAAGTGATGGCAGTGACAGATTCTGAAGAAAAACTTATTCAAGTTCATTCCTGGCTGTGTGACTTTGGCTAAGTTACCTAATTCTTGTTCCTTGGTTCCTCATCTGTGAGGATAACATAATAATACATTCTGTATTGTGTGAGAGAAAATGAAGAATAACAAAGTGCATTTATGGTATTTTTTTAAGAGAGTGAGAGAGAAAGAATCGGTTTTATTTAGTTTTTCATGTGGTTTTTGTCGCTCCGACACTTAGTTGTGCATGTGGTGCTAGGGTTTGAACACCAGGTCCTCACGCATGCCAGGCAATCACTTTACCACTCCAGCCCCAACACGGTACGTGTAACTGCTTAGAACATTTGCTGGTGTGCGGTAGGTAATTCAGTAATGTTATTTACTTTTGTTTTTCTAATTTATCATGCTCATCGGTATAAATTCAGGGGGCATTAGTCATTGTAGATATCAAACAAATTGAGTATGATTTTTGTCTATTTAAAAATTATATTAGCTACTTCTCAATTTCACTTCTATCAGTCTCATAAAACACTATATTTATTACCCTTTAGGATTAGCTATGCAAAGAGGTTACCTATGAGAGAACTGATTTTTTTCCATCAGGACTGTCTAAGTAACATTTCAGGTTTTTTTTAAAGTATATGAGAATATATATCATAACCAAAGAATTTTTTTCATGTGACAGAATCATTATAAAATATTGATGTCTAATATATAAGGAAATGAAGGAAATGAATGGTAGGTGTTGATTTTTCATATCTAAGCTTAATATACATACTATCTTCAGTTTAATTACAAGATATTCAATTATAAGATGAGTTTCCTTTTTTGTTGTTGTTCATTTCTTTTTGTTTGTTTGTTTTTGTATTTTGAAGCTGCTAATAGTAAATGGATCCAGGAACATCCAGAATCTGCATATAATCTTGTGAATTCTCCACACTTAAAACCTGCCTGGGTCTTAGACAGAGCATTTTGGCATTTTTCCTGTGATGTTGCAGAAGGCAAATACAAAGAAAAAGGAATACCTGCTTTGATTGAAAATGATCAACACATGAATGTAAGTGTATACACAGTAATATCACACTAAATCAAAATAACAAAATTTCTAAAGTACAAATTAAATTGGTTGAAAATTATTTAGAATCTGTATTTTAACAGAACAGTATTTGGTGAAAATTTTTAACATATATATTTTTTTAACTATTGAAAATTTTCAGTGCATTCGAAAAGTAATTTGGGAGGATATTTTTCCAAAGATTCAACTCTGGGAATTTTTCCAAGTAGATGTTTACCAAGCAGTTGAACAATTTAGAAGACTTCTGACACAAGGTAAAGATGTACAATAGATTGCCCCATCACTTTTAAGAAGTTGAATATTACTTTTAAAAGGATAACTTTTTTTTTTCCAGAAAGAATCCATTCAGAAGTGTGATTACATAATCACCTTCCTCTTGGCCCCACCTTATAATGGTCTTACAGTTTTTCAATACCATTACATTAGGGACCAAGACTCAAAGCTCATGAATCTTTGGGGGATATAACATATCCAAACCATAGCAAGATGAGTTTTTTATAAGGTGTAATTCTGTCTCAAATTAAGTTTAAAAGTTAATTCTTTCTTCCAATATTATTCATACAATTTATTTTCACTAACTAAATTATCACACAATCTGAGGCTCTTCGTTACTTTAATTTGAAATTTAACTCTTATTATAAATTATTATTATTAGAATGTCATAAAAATTCTCTTGTTACTATTTCTAAAAGGATAATTCTTGTTGTCTCTTGGTTAACAGTACGAAATCTATTATTATTATATGATATTTCTGTAATTTTTGATATTTGAAAACTGATTCTGGACATGGAAACAGCATGGCATAATAAAATATATGTCAGTTATTTCCCTTGGGAACTATATATTGTTGGTTCCTTAGCAGAATGCTCAGGGAGTTAGGTAGAGCAGGTTATTTCAGCTGAGAAAGTCTTGAACCAGGCTTTGAAACTGAGAAATGTGAATCTTATACTATCTGTGGTAAGAATCTTTTTTTTTTTTTTAAGAAAGAGGGGACAGAGAGAGAGAGAGAGAGAGAAAGAAAGAAGCAATCTTTATTTAGTTTTTCATGTGACTTTCATTCCTCAAACACTTCGTTGTGTATGTGGTGCTAGGGTTTGAACCCTCGTCCTCACGCTTGCCAGGCAAGCGCCGTAACCGCTGAGCCACCGCTCCAAACCCCTGTGGTAAGAATCTTAACTGTCAAAGAGGGGCTTCCTGCTGATGGTGCCCACCACAAAGGCTACCTTACGACAGTGAGACTGAAGCTAGATTTTACCCAGTAACAAAGGTAAAGAAAGAAATCTTCAGTTAAGGACATAACTAGTTAAGGACATAACAAGTTAATTTGTGCCCTCAAAAAAAAAAAAATAGGAAAAACCATACTCAAAGAGAATTTGAGGGTTTTAGGAGACAAATTAGAAAGGGTTATAAAGTATCTGCAATTAGTGTAGGACAGCCCAGCAGTGAGGATGTTTGGGGGCTTTTAAAATATGGAATTTTCTTTCTTTTTTTTTTTTTTTTAAAGAAAGAGGGGACAGTGAGAGAGAGAGAGAGAGAGAGAGAGAATCAATTTTTATTTAGTTTTTCACATGGCTTTTGTTGCTCTGAGATTTCGTTGTGTACATAGTGCTGGGGTTTGAACTCGTGTATTTGCACATGCCAAGCAAGCACCATAACTGCTGAGCCACCGCTCCAGCCCAGGAATTTTCTTCCTTATCCGAAACCAAAACTAGAGTAGGACCCAAAAATACTGCCTTTGAAGTAGAAGTAAGTTTAGCTTTACTTTTAAAAACTTGCTGTATTCAGGCATCAACTTTCACAGTTACGTATTACCTTAATACAGGAACTTGTAGTATTAATTTTGCTCCCTATTTCATTTTACCAAAAAGCCTCTATCTTCCCTTCCTTCTGACATTTATAAGCTGTATCACTTATGCACAATAATGTGTGCTCCTTGAAAAGGAAAAAAATCAAATAGTTCAAAATATAATAAAATACAATGTGTAACTTCCCCTTCTCCAAAGCTTACTTCTTAGAAGGAACTACATTAATAGTTAATTGTGTTTCCTTTCAGATTCTTTCTGAAAGAAATTCAAATTTTATATATGGTTTCACATAATTCTCTCTATATAAATTGTTTATTTCCATGTTACATACATAAAACTAGAGCATAGATTATTTAACTTGTACTTTTAGCTGACAATACAAATTTATTACACCTATTTCTTTGAATTCCTATGTAACAATGTACTGTTTTAAAGTCATTTCATTTATTCAACTAGTTTTTACCCAATTTTTTCATCCTTCTTTTATTCAGTACATATCCATTGAACCACACTTGGTTTGTGATAGACCCTCAGGAATAATAATTCAGTGACAAACAAAGCAAGAGCTTTCCCCTAGTGGAACTTCTTATAAGCAGTACTGCCAAAATATATCCTGTACATATATGTTTACTTGCTATTTAAGTAGATCTATAGGATAAATTGTTGTACATGGAATTACTGGGTTAAAGGATATGCAAATTTCAAATACAATAGACACTATTAAATTGCTTTTTTGAAATTATACTGACTTATATTATTATAAACTCTCACCAACAGTAAATATCAATAATCTTTTTTTATTAGATGTATATAGAGATACAATTGAGGGGGAAACATTATCCAACAATCAATAACCAATGTATATATACTTAGTTATTCAGGGGTAATGCCATATCATGGATGCCCAGCTTGGGTTTCCCCTGTTGCTGTTTCCCCCAGAAGAACTCTTGCATGGAATAGGTATCTCGTGGAGTAATGACATCTGCTTCTGAGATGGTTCCCCCATATTCCCACTCTCCAGTCTCCTAGGAGTTCTTCAT
>PVKS010026087.1:0-29057 GCA_004027875.1 Aplodontia rufa | reverse complement strand
AGAACTCCTGCATTAAATGGGTATCTCGTGGAGGAACGAGATCTGCTTCTGAGATGGTTATCCCATATTCCCACTCTCCAGTCTCCTAGGAGTTCTTCCTACACCCTCCCCCCTCCCCATCCCCATCCCTACGCCTCCAAGTAACCTAGGGAGTCATCCCCCTATTGCATTGAGAATCATACAATTTGAAGTTATTGTTAGCTTAGCCTTCTAACCTGCTGCTTCCCCATGTATTCTAGCATCCACAGATGAGAGATACCATTCAGCCCTTGAGTCTCTGAGATTGGGATATTTCACTGAGCATAATTCTTTCCATCTCCATCCATTTGGCTGCAAAAGCCATAATATTGTCTTTTCTCTCTCTCTCTCTTTTTTTTAAGAGAGAGGGACAGTGAGAGAGACAGAGAAAGAGAGAAACAACTTTATTTAGTTTTTCACATGGCTTTAGTTGCTCCAACACTTAGTTGTGTACGTGGTGCTGGGGTTTGAACCTGGGTCCTCGTGCTTGCCAGGCAAGCACTGAAACCGCTGAGCCACCACTCCAGCCCCTAATATTGTCTTCCCTAATGGCCGAGTAGAACTCCATTGTGTATAAGTACCAAAGTTTTTGTATCCACTCATTGAGTGAGGGGCATCTGGGTTGGTTCCATAGTCTAGCTATAGTAAGTTGAACTGCTAAAAACATTGATGAAGCCATATCACTATAATATGCTGATTCTAACTCTTTTGGGAAAATAGCCAGGAGTGGGATAGCTGAGTCATAAGGTGGTTCCATCCTTAATTTTTTGAGGATTCTCTACACTGCTTTCCATAGTGGCTGAACCAGTTTGCAGTCCCACCAGCAGTGTGACAGTGCTCCTCTTTTCCCACAGCCCCTCCAGCATCTGTTGTTGTCAGAATTTTTCATTTTTGCCACTCTAACAGGAGTGAGGTGGTATCTCATTGAAGTTTTGGTTTGCATTTCCCTTATAGCTAATGATGTAGAGCATTTTCTCATATATTTATGGGCTTTCTGGACTTCCTCTGGTGAGAAGTTTCTTTATAGATCCGTAGCCCATTTATTGATTGGATTATTTGTGAGTTTGGAGTTTAGTTTCTTTAGTTCCTTGTATATTCTGGATATCAGCTCTCTGTCCGAGGTGTAGCAGGCAAAGATTTTCTCCCATTCTGTAGGTTCTCTCTTGGTGTTCTTGACTAGCTCCTTAGCTGTGCAAAAACTTTTTAGTTTAATTGCATCCCATTCATTTCTTGGAACTATTTTAATTGATTATTATTGTATTATTATATTATTATCCATTGATTACCAAATGCATCCTGATTTTAGAAACACTTAAATATAAAAATAATGTGCCCCTGAGGTTTAAAAAAGTACACTAGGATGCTGATCTGCTCCTGGGTGTTGTAAACACAACTCCCTTGAGATGGAGATTTTCTCATAGTTACTCTGCCATAGTTTATGTAATGAAAATCCTCCTTGAGTAAACACCAGTTTATTTACCACCAATTCTTGAGTTGTGATTGATTGGCACAGCTCACATGGGTTCCTGGACTCGCATGACCCTGGTCTTGTTCATGCAGTGTGACTGCTTGCCTCTTTTCAACAGGCAGGAACTGGGCTCTCAGGGCCAATTCAGATATTCCCTAAAAAGCAAGGTGGGGGGTGGTTAGATAATTTTCTAAATGTCACATGATGAGAACAGGGTCATTAACAATCTGGCATGAGTTCAGTTGACATGGTGGGGAAAGTATTCAAAATCTTCAGCAGCAGCCTCTTTTGAGAACCTACTGTGTGTTGGGTGCTAGGTGCTTACATTTTTTCAATTATATTTACAACAACACTGTGGGAGGGTATCATGAGTATCCCACGTCACATAGGTAGTAAAACAACATTCAGAAAGGTTAAGTCACTTGTGCATGAGGTGGGGACAAATCCTGGTGTTGTCATTCCAGAGCTGTGCTCTTGACCACTGCCCCTTGAGGGATATTAAAAATAACTGGAGATGTTTTAGCGTGGAGATGAGGAAGAAAAGACTCACAGAGGGAATGCGACTGTGGTCTTCAAATCCCAGGGAGGCAGAGGAGAATAGATTAAGAGGGCCAGAAACACACAGAGCACCCCCAAAGGCACACAGCTAATGAATGGCAGAGCCAGCATGGTAACCAGGGGCTGTTCGAAATTTAGTGCTGCATCCATAAAAGGGGAAAAAAGAACTATTTCACAGAGATGTTAGGGGGATTAAATAAAGTAACATTTGGAAACCATATAGGTCTGACACTTGGTAAGTGCTCAATATATGTTTAATTCCACCCCTCGGCCCTCACCTTCCTTTCTTTATTTTTTTCTATAAGGGTTGACATGTGGAGGAGTTTTAAAATGTAATCTAAAAGAGTAGAGGTAGGTTTCAGTGAAGTAGAGTAGGTTTCAGTGAAGCAAAATTTGGTTCATCATCAGTGTGTATGTTCCATTCCATTCAACATTTATTAATCTATTTAATGTCAGCCTAGAATTGGATCTGAGGATGCAAAAGTCAAAGTCGTGGTTCCCATCTTTAGGTAGTTTGGCTGCAGATGAAAGGAGAAGGACCTTCAAGAGTCTTATGGACTATTGCCCATTCTGTTAGAGGCCACAGGGGCACAAGTGACTTGAGATAATTACCTCCATCCCGGAGGAGGCAATGCCACGGCTGGATAGCCAGTCCCCTTTGAGGATTCTAATAGGCAGGGACTGCAAACTTTTGGATTCCCAACTCCCCAAAACTGCAGCCTATATACTCATGGCAGATATTGTTGTATTACATGGTACAGTTTTCTGCTGTGCCTGGGTGAGCCTCAGAAGCCTTTATAACAGTGTGATTTGAAGGCAGGGAGAACCAATCTGCAGGTTCCTACTCCAGAAAAATCCCCAAGACTGAAGGTGCTGGCTGGTGCAGAGAAGGAATGTGAACGACAAGTAATGGAGCCAGGGCTGCTGCTCACCTGCCTACCCGACCCTAAAGACTTGCTCCCTGGAGCGACCTCCTCAGAGGAGATCCCCACCACCTCCACCCCGCTACTTTCTATCCCCATCCCTCACATACTTTTTCTTTCCAGTACAACCTAATTGATGGATTTCCTGACTGAGCAATTATTTTCTTCCGTGATTAGAGTGGAGAAGGGGGAAAGCTGTTTAGTTCTGTGGGGGAGGGGGTTACTGATTAGTTCATTATGGAAAATCTAGGAAATCAAAATTCACTTCTCAGCATTGGTGGAAGGATTAAACATGCTGTAACTTGGAAAACAGTTAGCTCCTGCTATATAGTAGATACTCAGTACATGCTAATTCATTCTCCTTTCTCTTTCTTAGAGGACTATGCTGTACCTTGAACAAGTTCTCTTTAAGATATTCACCTAATAAGTGAACAGGTATGCCTTAGTTTCCTTATCTATAAAATGGGTTGATCATTATATCTAGCTCATGGTTTTGGTAAAGATCAACTAAGATAAACAGTGGGATGCCTGTGTTTTCATACATGTTGTATATGCTCTTGCATGCTTATGCATGTTACGTGCATTCATCTGCACTTATGTGCATGTAGCATGCACACATAGTGCTTACACGCATGTCCACATGCACTCACCTGTGCTCACATGTATGGCACATATAAGAATATTTTTTTGTGGTAAGAACCCAGTAAAAATCAACAAAGGTGGGAAAGCACTGGGGGTGCGGACACTGGGCAGGAAGCTGTAGGGCTCTGCTTGAAGGGGAGAAAGGAGTCAGGGAAACCGTGTGTACTATGGCCAACACTTGCCTGTGCGCAGTGCCTGACACTGTGCTTAAAGCACCATAGGTGAAGGAGTGACTGTGGTTCTGTGCTGGAGCCCACTGCTGTTCCCACGCGGGGCTCCTGACCCACTAGCTCCTGGGCAGATGCTGGCTTATAAAATTAATAATCACTTTTCACAGGTTGGTGAGTCCTGATGAGCTACTCTACCCTTCCTGCTTTCTAGACAGAGAGATTCTGTCCACTTAGCCACAGATGCAGAAATCCATGCTAAGGCTTAGCTGGCCCAAAGAGGTGACCGCTAGAACCAGGACACACGAGTCCTTGGTTGACTTCCCGACACGGAGGTGGTGCTCGGGGATATACAACCCCGTACTTGCTTCTCTGGTACTGGGAGGTCTGTGACTAGGAGAGCAGCAGGGTGAAAGAACCAAGGCCCACACGACAGGAAACAGGGTACCAGTAGCGACTGCTCAGGCTGGAGATAATGTAGGAGGATGGCGTGGGGATGGCAAATCCGCCAGTCATCAGCACTGGGCTGTCTCTGTGTGGCTGAGAAAGGGCCTACTTACCACTCCCAGAGCTCACGGCCCCAACTTGGAAGGTGGGTTATTTGACGTCTTGTTGCTCTTCTTTGAGTCCACTGGCTTCTTGGTGAGAGGCCCTGCATTCTCTCTTTGTGGCACAGAGAGATGTTGTCTACAGAGTAGGTCTATAACCGCCTTTCTAGGTTCATGCCTCTGTTCCCCACCCAGTGCCTCAAACAGTCAACCAGATGGCTCCCCGTATCATAGGCAGAAGTCCATCCAATTGTTTCCTTGTTCTCTCCTGCTTAATGGAAAGGGTGTGGGCTTCAGAGACCTAGTATAAACCCAGCTAGGACTCATCTCTAAAACTATGAGGCTTTCTTGCAGGGGTGCTGTAAACGTTCAAAGCTTCATCTGAATCAACCTTGCATTCAACAATCGTTAGTAATTATTATTAAAGAAGATACTTTTATTTAATACCCCACTCTTCAGTATCATAAACACAGCCTTCAAATATAGAAAGCACATTGAAACGTGAACATGCAAACAAATCCAGAAAAGTTCTACTGAAAGTCTGAAATTTGGCATCTCACCACCAGTGTTGTGCACAATATTCTGCACCAAGCACAGGCCATGAAGATGTTGTCACTGAGGATGACATACAGGAAGGCACCATGAGGCAGCAACCAGTATATTCCTTCCTTCCCCAGGAATCTTTTCAAAGACCTTGGATGTTGTTCAGGGACACCTGAGACTGAGTCTCAAAGCTCTGGAAGATGATGCACGGTGGGGCCAGCTCTCTCATCTGTCTTGTGGAAGCAAGTAGAGGCATGACAGACTAAAGCGACACCAGCTTTGTTCCCTGGGTACCGCAGTACCATGATTTTCACTGAGGAAGCTGTTGGTTTTTACCATTGCTTTATTTAATGTTTGTTACCTGGGGTCACCGAAGGGACTTTTGGGATTCTTGTCCTCCTATTAGACATCGATTTGTCTGCTCTGTGTATCCCATAGTCAAGAGTAAAACTGATTAGCTGGGAAAGACTGTGCTCCTTCCCACTGTTTCCTAGACTGCCCGGAGTCTTTAGGGTTGGGGACATTGTGAGCCCATGGATACTGGGCCACCAGGGCTGTGCTGGCTGTGCAACAGCTCAGAGTACTGAGTGTGGACCATGACCCTGGGCTCTCTTCTTTGTGTTGTGCTAAATCAGTGGCTGTTAAAAATCTGCAGCTGGAAGGATTTCACTGGAAGCTGCTGGAAACCAGGAAGGCCCCCCCGGCCCTGAGCTCCTCTCTGAACCCCACCAATTCCTGTTAATCTTAAGATTTAGAATTTGACAAACATTTAGCGACCTCATTCTGGAAGGTCAGTTCCTGTGCCAGGAATCAACAATTGTGGGCTCTTCTTCTATGCCTTTTCCCACACTAACTCCTTGGCCTTCAATTAGCTGTCTCGTTTTTCTCTACCTGTCAAGGCCCTATGTTTCCTTTAGGATGAAAAACAGATGATGTCACCTTCTCTTGGCAGATGGATGGTCCTTCCTGTGCTTCTTCAGCATGCTGCATTTCTTGAGTGTGGCAGCATTATGCAGCTTTTCAAAACCAGGGTCTAGAACCCTGCCTGGTATGTAGAGACTCCCTTTGTCTGGAATGTTCTTCCATCCAATCCTCATTGATCTGCTTAATGCCTCTTAGTCTGCAATTCTTTGTTGAACCACGGCTTAATCCAGGACTCCTTTCCTGACCCCCTGGACTCTTCTATATCCCCATTCATAGCACTTCTCATCATTTCCCGAAATTGTTTGTTCAGTGGCATCTCTTTCCCAGAGTCATCTCTGGGAAGACAGAGAATCTGCTTGTCCTGTTTACTACTGTATTCTTAGTATTCCATCTCCCTTCAGGCCCATAGCAAATGCTCCATAAACATGGAATGAAAGAGAGTATCTGGGTTCCCATCCCAGCACTCTTCTTCTTCTTCTTCTTCTTCTTCTTCTTCTTCTTCTTCTTCTTCTTCTTCTTCTTCTTCTTCTTCTTCCTCCTCCTCCTCCTCTTCTTTTTCTTCTTCTTTCTCTTCTTCTTCTTCTAGAATCAATTTTATTTATTTTTTTAATCTGGCCTTTGTTTCTCTGACAGTTGTGGTACTGGGATTTGAACCCAGGTCCTCATGCATGCCAGGCAAGCACTCCAACCATTGAGCACCACTCTAGCCCTGTCCCTTCTTAGCTGTGTATCTTCAGAAAAGTCAGTCTTCTGCTTTCTTCTGCTTTGAGCCACACTTTCTTCATTGCTAAAGGAAGGGAAGAAAAAAATCTCCCTGATCCCTTCAAGCTACCTATTTCCCTGTTATCTAAAGCTCATGTCCTGGCTCACCCAGTCATGCCTCAAGAACTCCAGGAACTTGCCCATTCCAAGTGTTTGACATTCTTTGGAGGAACTTTCACTCTTCAAATATTATCTTTCTGATGTGGTCCTCAGCTATGTCATTGATCCTTCCAACTCATTCAGATTGGGTCACTTGATGGGAGCAGGCTAGGTCAGCACAGACATCCTGCCCACTTTCTCTGTTCCTGGCAGTCTTTGGCCTTCTGCCTTCCCATAAGAGGCCCCAGAAGAGGGTGGGGTCTGCCAAGCCCGTGATGGAGTGTGCAGTGAGGGGGACACATTCTAAGGTCAGGGGAAGTTGTGACTCAGTATTTGTGAAATGTTAGCTTGAGGGGTGAGTAAAACCAGATTGAGGCTGAGTGTCTTGGGAAGTGGTGAGTTGAGTTAATTCCAATTGGAGCCAGAAGGCCAAGGTCAGTTCCTGCCCTGGCTGCTCCCACTTCCTAGCTGTGCTCCTTCCTATTAACATCTAGTTGAAACTCTTTGAGGCCCACCTTTTTCTTCTTCTTTTTTATTTTTTATTCATGTTCTTACAGTTAGGAGGGATTCATCACCAAACAAGAGCCCCATCTTCTTTATCTGTAAAATGTTTCTATGTTAACACCCAGGCTACTCACCCCAGCAAGATTTAGAAATGTAGGTGGAACCCATGTTCACTGAATGCCTACCGCGTGACTGGTGCCGTGCGCCCATTGTGTAATCAAGTCGTCAGCAGGCCAGCCCTGTGTGCTTGTGAGGTGAGATAAGATTCCACCTCCAGGCTGGGTTTGCATATCCTGTCTTTCCCTAATCTCGTGTTGGAGCACTCTGCCTGAGGTTAGTGGGTAAGGGATTGGTGGTCAAACACGTTCGCTTAATCCCACATTCCCCTACTCAAGCAGGGTTACCAGAGGGTTCACTATGGTAACTTGCATCCTCTGGGGTTCAGCAGTATAAATTGATCAGGATTTTGAGGGAAGGGCTCTAGCCACTCCAGAACTCTCCGCTTTATGCTCAGCCGCCTGCAGCTGGACTCCCCAGCGTTCCAGCTGTTAGACAGGGCCGTAATCTTTTCAGACAGGATACCTTGTGATGGCTGGGAATCGTCATCCTCAGAAGGGGCTTCTTCTCGTTTTAGTGTCACGAGCGATTTCCGAATTTATAATTTGCCTTGAAGTGATCAAGTCTGCCAACCTAATAGATAAAGTGCTTCATTTGTCTTTTAAACATATTCATGAAAAACAAATCACTCATTTGTGAAATTACCCTGAGAAATCTAAGTGCCAAGAGGATTGGTCTGGTCAAAGCACATAGCCCAGGGCCTTCCAGAGCGGTGAAATTGGAGCTGGAGATGTGTCTCAGCAGTAGAGTGCTTGCTAGGCATAAGTGAGTGAGAGTGAGTGCGGAGGAGCCGGAGGCTTGAGCAAGGCTTAGGGAGCCAGCGGGTGCGAGGAGGGAGTGTGAGAGCGAGCGGGAGGGTGCGAGCGGGGCAGAGCAGGGGCTGCTGAGAGAAAGTGCACAGCAACTTAACCGTGTTGTAGTCTTTAGAGGCCTCATTTTTGAATAGTATTTGAAGTAGCCCTAAATTCTCGTTTTCTAAGAACAAAGAACAACGAACCAGGTTTTATATCGCCAGATGAACTGACCCTTAGCAAATAAATAGCCAACCAGGAGCTGACGAGCCAATTCCTAACATACCAAACTATATATGGTAGAAGTCCGAGACAAAGGGCACCATGGCTGATAGAAATATATGTTAGAAGATCAACCAATCGTGTACTTTGCTTTGTTTGAATTTCCCGCTTTGCCGTGAAACCCTATAAAAGTACCGCTGTACTAGGGCACGGGGCTCCCTCCCTCTAAATCTGCTGCATTGGAGGGAGCCCAGGCTCAAGCTTGCAATAAAAAGACCCTAATGTATTTGCATCGGATTCGGCTCCTTGATGGTCTTTGGGGACTCGAGACTTGGGCATAACATGAGAATCCAGGTTCAGACTCTATCCCCACATACACAACCAAGCAATGGAAAAACAAAACCAGATGAAAAACTAAATAAAATTGATTATTTCTTTCTCTCACTGACAGAATACTTTAAATGAGAATCAAGAGTGAAGGTGGGGGTAAATTTCTATAAGTTAATCCTTCCATTTGTGGAAATTGTGCTTATATCCCTGGACTCTGCTTCTGCTTAGTGGCAGGACTAAGTATCTAAATGTGCCATCCTTACATCAGGGCACACAATAATGGCTCCATCAGGTACCAAGCTAAACTGCCACATGGATATTTCAAGCTTCTTCACAACGGTGGCAAATAGGCCAAAAAGGACGTTTAGTATGCGTTCTAGGTTGATTAACCCTGATCATCAAAGGCTAAAATAATTGCTAACAAAATTGGGCAAGGGGAAGTATAAATGGAATTCAGAAGTTTCTCTGTGGGATTATCTCTCTTTTTTTAAATGTTTAGGAATTTTAAAAAGGAAGTTAGCTAAGTCTCCATATTGGGAAGACCATCTGTTGTGGTTTGTATATGAGGTGTCTCCTGAAAAACTCATATTAAACAATTCAGGAATGTTCAGAGGTAAAATAATTAGATTATGAGAGCTATAACTTCTTTAGTGGATTAATCCATTTGTTGGATTAATAATTTGAATGCATTTTGGGGTGGTAACTATAGGCAGAAGGGGTGTGGCTGGAAGAAGTAGATCATTGGGCTTGTGCCCTTGGGGACTGTATTTTGTTCCAGGTTCCTTGCTCTCTCTCTCTCTCTCTCTCTCTCTCTCTGGTTCCCAGCTACCATGAGCAAGCAGCTTTGCTCTGCTATTCCCTTTCAGAGCAATGGAAATCAGCTGACCATGGGCGGAAGCTTAGAAACCATGATCCCAAAATAAACTTTTCCTTTTCTGGGTTGTTTTTGCCAGGTATTTTGGTCACGGTGGTGAACAGCTGATTAACACACCGTTGATGGCTTGGATCCCTCAGGAATGAAGAGCTGTTTGGGTCACCCCATGAAGTCAAGCTCTCTGATCCCTGATGTGCTGTCTCAGAGCAGAGCAAACATACTTAAGTGTTTTCCTTCTCTACCATTCTTTCTAATTATGGCTTCAGGATGTGTTAGAGGCCATCCAGCTCTGGAGCAGAAGTGGTACCGTCAGGGTGATGGTGGCAAGGGCAGGGTCCACCTGTGCTCTCTGGTGCTGTAGCAGCCATGGTAGATTTCTTCTGGTCAGGCTTTTGGGCATCATTCTTAAGCTTGTCGTGAGCTGGTCTTCTTGCCCCTCCAGTATCTTTAAAATTCAACTTCTCTTCTGCGTAACCAGCCAGAATCAGCTTCTGATTCTTACAATACAAAATGTAGAAATTGAAATAATAGTAATTATGATAGAAGAAATCCTTTATTGAGCACCTACTGTTTGCCAGGAACCATGTTGTATGGTAGATACACATTATTTAATTTCTTCTTTTCAACTGTTCTGTAAGTTTGGGGATATTTTTATTTCTTGTTCTGCACTGGGTTTTTTTTAATTCAGAAATTTACTTGTTGAACAATCACACAAGCTTCTAATGAAATAATATAATTATATATATATAGATTCTGAAAATTAGATTTACCCCTAGAACCCTCCCTCCAATTACCCACCCTTATCCCCCCCTTCCCAAAACATCTCTAAAAATGTATTAGGTTGTATGACATTACACCTCATCCAGATTTAAAACATGATACTAGACCTCTTTCTCAATGGCCAGGGTCTAGCTCCAGCCTCCACAGATGAGTGAAGACATTCAACCCTTGGTTCTCTGGGTTATGCTTATTTCACTCAGCATAATTTCTTCCATAGCCATCCATTTACCGTCAAAGGCTGCAATATCAAATATCATTGTTTCTAATTGCTGAGTAAAATTCCATGGTATATATGTACCACAGTTTTTGGATCCATTCATCCACTGAGGGACATCTGGGTTGTTTCCATAATTTAGCTATTATAAATTGAGTTGCTATGAACATAGATATTGCTGTGTCACTGTAATGTGCTGATTCTAAATCCCCTGGAAAAATACCCAGGAGAGGAACGGCAGGATCATATGGTGGGCTCATCCCTAGTTTTTTGAGGATTCTCCTCACTGCTTTCCAGAAGGGCTATACCAGTCTGCAGTTCCACCAACAGTGGTTCTGCACTGGTTTTAAACAGAGGAGATAACTTAAGCTTATAGAAATCTCAAATTTGTCCAAGTTTAAAAAGTAGTAATTCATGGCTAAGAAACTGGAAAGATGTCAAAAAAGAAGTTATAGGCCATATATGCCTAACTAAGGAATCAAGGTTGTAAAAAGAATGTTTTAGACTTATTGTTATGGGTGATTTTAAAAATCCACAAAGAGATATAATTTAAAGAACATTTGTGCATTTCCCAACCCAGCTTTTGCAAATCATTAATGTTGGCAATAGTTTATGCCTTAGGACTATGCCATTTTACCCAAAACTATTCTGTTTGTTTCAATATGTAGGAGAATGGTAGCTCAACCAAGTTTCTTGAATATTATGTGGTTTAAGGGTTTGGAGCTTGAGTTGGCAGTATATATGAAAGCTGTGTTAATCATGATTTGTATTGTTCTTAAACTATACAAAATTTAAAAACTGTGCATCAAAATGTCATTGAAAATTAAAAGGCAAATAATAAGCCATGAGATTTATTTGTCATAGATGGGACACTTCAAAATATCCTTATTATATAAAGAGCTATGCATAGTGATAAGAAAATCATCAAATTCAGGAGAAGGGGGGGCAGTCAAAGATATAAACATACAGTTCCTAGAAAAAGACCCAACAAAGACTGTCTAACTTACTAGTAATCAAAATAATGAAAATCCATAAAAACTATTTTACCTTAGAAATGAAAGATTTTTAAAGTGAGCATTAATATTCTTGCTGAAGGGATGGTAATTTAGTATACCTTATTGGAAATTACTTTGACAACATACTCTGGAATTAAAGAAGCTTATATCCTTTGATTCAAAATTTTGCCAAGAGAATTTTCTCTTTAAGGAAATTGTGAGAGGTGTGGAAAAGATTTCTAAAGAATCCCACTGTAGCTTGATTTATAAGGGCAAGAATATTGGGGGAAAACCTCAAAAGTCTGGCAATAAGATAATGGTTTTGTAAATTATGGTACAGAGAAAGAATAGTATAGAATCATTTTCCTTGGAAAATGGTAATATATGCAAAATATGACCTCACTTCAGTAAAAGTTACCTTTCTCTCTCTCTCTCTCTCTCTCTCACACACACACACACACACACACGCACAACACAGACAGGGCAGGAAAGAAATTAGTGAAAAATACACCATGATAACAGTGGTAATCTAGATTGTGGTATTATATGTATTTAAAATTTTTCTCTTTAGTCTTTTCTATATTTTTTCCTTTATTGCTGAGGAACGTATATTCCTCTTTAAATTAAAAAAATTTCAAAAATTGATTTAAAATAATGCAATTCAGTAAAATACTTCATAACTTTTTCTTTTTTTTTAAAGAGAAGGAGAGAGAGAGAGAGAGAGAGAGAGAACAGAGAGGTAGAGAGAAAGAAAGAAATAAAGAGGGAATCAATTTTATTTAGTTCTCCAGTTCTCCATGTGATTTTTGTTGCTCCAGACACTTCTTTGTATATGTGGTGCTGGGGTTTGAACCTGAGTCCTCACACATTCCAGGCAAGTGCCATAACTGCTGAGTCACCGCTCCAGATCCAACACTTCATACCTTTGTTGTTATGAAACAAATGAACTGTGTAAATGGCTGTTTATTATTGACACTAATAATAATTAGTACTTAGCATATGCAGAAATACTGACAATAGCAATTATTGAGTACTTACTATAAGTGAGGTGTTCAGTTAAACATTTTACATTTTTATTATCATTTGCTGCCTGCCTCATAGGATTACAGCAAGGGTTATAATCATTCCCACTGTATAGATGAGAAAATGGAGACTCTTCATGGACAAGTGACTAGCTCAAAGGCAGCTATAACTGTTGGAGTTGGGACTTGATCTAGGATCGTTGGCCACCAAGGCCCCTTTCTTCCCCCTTGGTGTTCACTGGTGAATGTGCTTCTCTCGTGCATGGCAAGAGATGTCTCATGGGACAGCTTTTCCAGAGAGAGCCTTCTTCAGAAGGAAATGCAGGCCCAGCCGGGGCCTTCCAGAAGCTGAGTCCAACCTGCTAGCAGTTAGAGTCAACTAGCTGTCAGAGGACCAATTTGAAAAAGAAAATCTAACCTTCCCTGAAGTTGAGGAAAACAGACTTTTCTCTTTATTTCCTTCAGTGGAGACAGGGAAAAACCCGCAAGAGACTTGAGGTACTCTGTGCTGAGCTTTTCCTAAACAGAGCCTCTCTTCCTCATTGTCTTTGTCCCCAGGCCTGACCCAAACACTGCAGACGGGTGCAGTTTTTTTCTGTAGAAATATTAGTGTCTTACGCTGGTCACAGCCAAGGCCTCCACATGTGGAGATGACCATGACACTCCATAAACTGCTTAGTCACAGAGGACAATCTTATTTTCTTTATCTTTCTCATTCTTTAAAGAGAGTGTTGTGTGGGCTGGGTCACTTTATCTTTAAGACTTGGTGGCACCTTGCAGCGCTGTGCAAGTGATTAGTGATGGTGTGTAGTCAGCCTGCTGTTCTGAAGACTCCATGATGACAGGGTAATGACAGTCTTGGCCCCACATGTACCCCTATTCCTTGGCACAGTGCCCTGTGGGACTCAGCAGATCTTTGATGAGTGGATGGACATAGCAGGTGGCACATGGCCAGGAAGGGAGCAGGCACTCATCACACTCTAGCCACTATGACCAGGACCCTGCTGCTCCCTGCTCCCTGGCCCCTTGTCTATGCATCTGGATTGCAAAGGGCTTGGACCTGTTGGAATCTAAGGTCCCCTCCAGCTCTGATCTGCGCCTATGTCTAAACACTGCTGCAGTGAGCTGGGCTCAGAGAGGAAAGATGATCTTCTCACGATGTGTGCGGAACAATTTGATGTGTTTCAGATGAAGAGGCTTTGTCCCCTCCAGAGCCCACCCTGCCTGCTCCAGTACTCCATCTGGGCTCTCTCTCATGGCAGTCTGCAACATCTGTCAGAAGCACTTGGTGCCAGGATGACTCTTGCTGCAAGCATGTCCCCAGAAAGCCCTGGAGACAGGGAGCCCATGGGAGTTCACGAAACATGCTGAATGGCCAGAGGACTGTGCGCAAGGGCTGATTCCACGGAGGATCAGTCCGCTGTGACTGCTCGGGGGGCTTGGGTGACTCAACTGATTGTCACACGCAGTTTACAAAGGCCAGAGGACAGAAAGCACTGTGGTGAAAGGAAAGGGAAATTCCTCCTTATTTATGTATTTTTTGGTGGTTTTCCATTCTCCTTTTGATTCTAAAGGAGAAAGATCTGAGATGGCTGACCCAGATGCAAAGAAAAATGAAAGCATGGAAAAGAAAACAAGAAAACCAGGATGAAGGGCGCAGGGCAGAAACCGGGATGAAGGGCGCAGGGCAGAAACAATTTCTTTCCCACTCGTTGCAAGGTTCCTGCTGACACCTCATCACGAAGACAGATTAACAAGAGAAAACCATAACCAGTTTATTTAATGTAAGTTTTACACGACACAGGAGGGCAGAGAAATGAAAACCAAAAGACCTGAGGAAAAGTGTTTTTATGGACACTCATGCAGATGTATGACTGGAGGACAGAAGGTTTGACAGAATAAGGAAGACACGCAGCCGAATTTAGCCTTGTTTGTTCAGGTTCTTCTTGGCCTCTGGGTATCGGGCAGGACCCCTCTGAGATGAGAGTCTTGTGACCTAGTTTCAGGGGAGGTCAGTCAGATAACTCTTTCATGGCCTGCTTTAGGGGAGGAAGGCCAGAAAAGGCCAGAGCAAGGTTCCTGCTTCTGCAGTTTTCTCAGTTTCCTCCAATTTTAAACATTCAGTATGTCAAGGTGCCATATTTTTGGGTATCAAATTCTCTGCCCCAAGAAGAGAAGAGAAGACTTGCTGGGATTTCTGTTCTTCCTTCCAGAGCCTCTGCCTCCTGCTCTGCTCTGCCCAGAGGTGCTGAGTGTATGGCCCTCTTCTGAACCCTGCGGTGCTCAGCCTCAGTGCACCCTCAGGAGATCATTGGGAGAAGGAGCAAAGTTGCAAAGCCACATTGGGTCCTCCTCTCAAGGTGACCTTCTTGACAGGACTCTTTCTTGTTAGGTAACTGCCCCATCCCTTTGGATTGGCAAAGGTCCATGGTGGCTGGTCCCTGGCCACTGCAGTCTGTCCTACTTCCCCCCTGCTATAAATGACTCTCCTTGAAGGCACCAACTTTGAGTGCAACATCTGTCTCCTGTTAGGATTCTGACTGACACATAAGGATGGAAATGAGAGGTAGTCAGGAAAGACGCTTATAAGTGAAATACAAATAGTTGTGCCTTGTACATGTGCATAAATAAATGCATGTGAGTGTGTGCATGGGGGTGCTGCACATTTGCCTGTGAGCTTCCTAGTGGCCCAAGCTGCAGAACCACAGGAAGAGAGCTCTCATCATCGTTTTTCCCACCAGAGCCTGAGGGGCATTCCTGAAGCAAACTCTTATAATCACTCCTATTGCCTGGAGTTTTGGATCTAACTATGCCTCTCCAAATGGTAAGTTTAGGTCCTAACCCTTAAAACCTGTGCCTGTGACCTTGTTTGGAAATAAGGTCTTTGATGTCACCATGTTAAAATGAGGTCACACTGGATTAGGGCAGGCCCTATTGCAGAGATTGTTGAGTGTCCTTATAGCAGGCACTTTGAGATAGGGACACACACAGGTAGATGCCACATGAAGATGGAGTGACACACAATAAGAAGTTCAGACAAAGGCCTGAAACTGATCCTCCCTCAGGGTCCCCAGAAGGAATCCACCCTGCAGACACTTTGATTTTGGATTCTCGTTTCTAGAATCATAGCAGAATGAATTGCTGTTGTTCTAAGTCACCCCACTTGTAATTTGTTGCAACCACCTAGGAAGGGAGGACACCTGGACACGGCACCAAGGTGCCTCGGGATCTGGCTGTGCCTACCCTTTCTGGCTCTCTCTCCATCACTGTACAGCTCACTCTTTTTCCTCTGTTTCTTACGCACACTGTTATTTTGTATTTCCAAGCCTTTGGTTTTGTTCTTGTTGCTGTCTGGAATACTTATTTTACTTTTCAGGAGTTGGTGAAGTTTTTCCACAGATTCATTCCTGGTGCTACTTTTCTCCAGGAGCCCTTCCCATCTCTCCGAGCTGCATTTGATCCACATCCTTTGGACTCCCGTGTCTTTGAGAGAAGATAGCAGATGTGTTTTTCTCCCTCCCTCAATAGCAACCTCCTCAAAGGCAAGGTCATGTTCATCTCTACTTTTCCAGGATCTTCAAGAGTGCCTGGCACATGGCAGCTGCCCATCAGTGTTTGTGGATGTCCTCAGCACAGCGTCTGTTTGGTACCTGCTTTAAGCCAGGCACTTTTTTTGACACTTCATGTGAATTTCATTTATGGATGAGAACATTATGGTCTGTGTAGGATTTTTTCTTAGTTATGTGCCTATAAGCGATGGAACCAGAATAGGAATGAGGACTGCTTGGTGCTACAGTCTAGGCATTTCCATTCCAATCTGTTGCCTCTTTGCATGGGACAGATAAAGAGCAGCTAGGTCAGGGAAGGTCTAAATGCTGCACTTTTGTCCATGATAAATCTGTCTTGAGCAGTCAGTGTGGATTCTGATCAAATGATTATGTATTTGAAAAATGTCTTTTTGCTTTTGCTCAGCAGGCAGAGATGTTTGTTCCTTCAAAACACACATTTGCTAGGTGGGGTAATACGGATGGGACACTCCGTGCTTTGAAGAAGCTAAGATTTCAATTGGCAGAAAATTAAACACAAGGGAAGCGGGTTTAAAGTCTGCATAGCAATGCCATTTTTCATCTCTGTGTCACATTTTGTCTATGCTGCTCAGAAATGATAGCACCACCCAAACACCCATTCCTGTCTGTATCACAGAATGCCTTCCAGAGAGCGTGCATTCCAGCAAAGCCCCAGGAGGCACCCACCTTTTACAGAGAGGTTAACATCTCTGTTTTACTCTAGGCCTTACTACACTTTAAACTAATCCTCACTGTGACTTTTTCAAATGCTTAAGCTGTGTCTCAGAGGGAAGAAGGAGCTTGCTTTGACTGAGATATGTGGTCAGCAGTTATGGGGCTGAGAATTTAATATGAATAAGACAGGGCTCCTGACCTCATGAAGTTAATGTCCTAGTGAGGCAGAAAGCAATCAGATGAAAATCCTACATGTCTAAGCGGTGTGACTTTGTGTGACACACGGAAGAGCTGGGATTCAAACCCAGATATAGAAGACTTCCAATTCCAGAATCCTCCTGAGACTCTTCTTTCCTTTGGTAATGTCCCTGTTGTATGATACTCATTTTTGTTTTCCTGGAGCTTTTTAAGAATATTATCACTGGAAAACCTCTGTCCAGTTCAGTAGGTTTTAAGTAAGCCTGTTTGCTTCTTTTAATCCTGAGAGGTTTCACACGGTTAAATGTTGGAACCTGGGTCCCACTTCTACTAACTGCATGACCTTGGTCAAGTCCCAGGACCCCCTAAGGTTCATTTTCCTCTTTTGTAGTGGGTTGTTGATATGAAGTTCAACTGAGAGGACAAGCAGAGAAGTGTTTTGTAAACACTAAGAAGCTCTTCAAATGCCTGGAGATTATTAGAACAAACAAACAAAAACTTGCACAGCCTCCTGGTGAATGCTGGGAATTACTCTAAATAGTATGAGATTGGTATTGTTAAAATAATAGTTTTGTTGTGATTACTACTATTATTTGATTACCCCATAAATATTTTGGAATGAATATGTGGAAATTGGGAAGTAAGCCAGAAAAGATCTGTAAACGGAAACAAATTAAAAAATTTCAGGACCTTTTAGGCTTTTGTTTGTAGCCTGCTTTTTTCTTAGGTTGCAGAGTTTTAACATGCTCAGCTTTCAGGGTACACACCACAGAGTGGAAGTAGATTAATGAAAGGAAACAGTGTGCCTGTTTCTAGCCCCAGATCCTGAAAGGTCGTCAGTGGTCTTTTGCTGCTGAGGGTAGAATCGAAGCTGGATCGTGCGTTTGAATCTTGGCTCTGCCGCTAACCAGCAGAGTGTGATTTGGGGTGGTGTGCCGTTTTACCTCTTTTCAAAACTGCTGACAATAATATCCATCCCATAGCGTTACTGATAATGAAAGCAGCGGCGGTCGCACAACTCTGTATTATACACAGCGCTTTTATGTATGTGGTTACTTTGATTCCTTTACGAATCCGGAGCAGCTAGTATTTGTATCCACCAGTGAGGAATGGCAGGCCAGCGAGTCAAAGTGATCCTTTTGGATTGCACCATTAGCTAGAGGCAGAGCTGGGGTGAGAACCCACCTCCCTTTCCTCGGACCTGCTCTCTTCTTGAGGGTAATTGCTGTGACCACCTAATATGGTGGAATATGATTGTAGAAAGGGCTTTTTCCGCCTCTGTTCAATCTGCACAATACTCTTCATTTAATAAACATCCCTTCGGTGACTTGTGTATCAGGTCCACACGAATGTGTGGACATGAGTGTGGAAGAGGCACAGAAGTGCCAGACCTTTTGCCAGTCTGAAAGTTATGCATATACAGTGGCACATAAGGGCATTTGTAGGAGAAATAAAATTTAAAAATCAAATGGTTTTTGTAATGCAGAATTATAACAAAGTAAACACAGAGAAGACTCATATGCTTGCCAACATTTGGCTACACAACTTTAAGGCATTTTATTATTTTGTTTTTGTGCCTAGAAAGGAAAGGCATGTTCTGGAGGGCAGGGTGGAGTTTCTTTTGAAGAGAGGAAGTGATTCCACTGTCAGTCATGCGGGGACTTGTTGATTCTGGGACAGAACGTGAGTGATATTTTGACCTGACTCAAGAAGATTTTTGGCTCCAGACTTCGATTTTGGGGAAAAGTACTGAGAGAGTTTTGATGGCAGTGTGACATGGATTGTGTGTATGTGTGTGCATCCACACATTCTGAATGATGGCTCCCAAAGCTATCAGGTCCCAATTCCTGGAACCTGTAGACGCTATCCTATTTGGGAAAAAGGTCTTTGTTGCTTTAATTAAGTCAAGGATATTCAGACATTCTCCGGGTCATCAGGTGGGCTGTAAATGCAATAACATGTATCTTTAGAAGAGGCAGCAGGAGACTTGATGACACACTAAGAAAGGAGGCAGCAACGTGGTCCGTGAAGCAGTTGTTGGAATGATGCAGCCACCCTCCAGGAAAGGCCAGCAACTCTGAGAAGATGGTAGAGGTGGGGAAAATTTTTTTCCCCTAGAACCTCCAGAGGGAATGCGGCTCTGCCAATAGTTTGATTTTGTCCTAGAAACTGAATTCTTACTTTTGGCTTCCTGAGTTGTGAGAGAGTATGTCTTACGTTGTTTAAGGCACCAAGTTTGTGGTACTTTTTCAGGGCAGCCACTACAAAACAGTACAAGGACTTGGGAATGACTCTTGGACTTGCAGAAGCAGGACCTCCATTTTCATCATCTTGAACTTTTAACGTTGCTGATGGCAAAATGGCAGTTGCAATGTTGGCCTAAGTGCCCCAGAGAGGTGAACTAATTTTGGAGCATCCAACATCCACAGTAGCCTCTAGAAGGTGAATTGGAATCCAGGCTATTTGCAAGGAATGAAATGAATGAGGATTCCTCTTGGACTATTAGGAGAGCCATGCCCTTGCAGAGGCTGGTGTGAGGCACCAGTGCTAACCACTGGTGGAGGTAGTGGCACTCAGCAGGGCAGTCATCTCCTGGGATTATCTGTTTGGAGGCTGGAGAATAGGGAGGCATCAGGAGTGAACTAGTCCAACGGCAAGAGCAGGCCCATCCCTAACACTTGCAGGGCTTGGAGCAGATAAATGTACTCTTCATACCATATGTCTAAATATTTTGGAAGTTATAAATTAATCCAGTAAACTATTATGTAATATATTTTGATGAAATTCTAAAAATTGTTAAATCACAGCTTTTAGATGAGTGAAAGTTGGCAAAGTATAGAGATGACTGAATTTAATGATTACTGAATTTATCTAAGTGTTCTACTGATGAGCCAATAATGTTTGGAAGAGTGATAAAATTAAAACATACATAATTAACTAATTTTTATGTAATTATGAGGTTTTTCTCACTTTTATTTCTGCAAAATCAGAAAATACATTGTTATTATCAGTATTTTCACATAATTCATGGTCTATTGACAATAATGCCAACCTATATTATCCTGCTTGAGTCATTGTGTTTACTAATTTATTATATTCAGTAATTTCAAATTGGAGAAAGTTTGCTTTCCTGTAGCAAGACTTGTAATTATCAATACAAAATTTAGATCAAATTTTAGACTTTAAAATAAGCATGATGTGAAATTCAAGTTTACACATCACATTTGGATATTCAAATAAGGTTTATGTGATTAATTATCTTTATCACAGAAATATAAAATTTCATCTTACAAATTACTATCACTTATATGACGATTTTTACTAACTTAAAATATATTTTCTATTGTTTCCTTTGTATTTCATATTTTGCCTATATTAAATTGAGTTGGAAAAAAATCTGATTTCTGCTTCTAATCTTGTGGATTAACTTGGTCCAAGCTCATTCTTTCTCTTAAATAATTAGATAAATGGGCAAAATAAATGAAAACAGGTATTATAAAAGGAAAGCAAAAGAGAGGAGCCCACGAATCACTCTGCTTTCTGCCCAGAGGCTGTGTTGTAGGGAGGGGTCCCCAGTCACATCATGACAGCCTTGCTAAGTTGAGGAGTTAGACCCCGGATTTCAGGGAGGTAGACTTTACTGAGATAGTCAGAACAGAGTATCAATCAGAAAGAAGATACTACACAGAGAAAAAGCTTAAGGTATCTGCTTGAATCTACTACTGATTATTAAGCTGTAAGCAAATAAGATAAAACTCTATGAAGTCAAGGAAAGAGTGACTGAGGAGCTGTAATAGAACAATTTCATGAGCTCACACAGTTCTGAGAAATGTTTGCATTTTGAGCAGCCAGAGTGGAGAGACTTCACTGAGCACCAGGGTATTCAGTAAATGTAAGAAGAGCATGGCATATTAAAAGTACTTAACTAGCCCTAAATTAAAGGCTACTCTGTGAAGCTTAAAACCAGTCTTGAAAGAATTAATCCATAAATACTTTACATGCTGTTAGAACAGAATATATTCCTCTTTTCCTCTTTAAAGGTAGAAAATGAAATCAAGTACACAACAATGTCCAGGATACAACTAGAAATTACTAGACATAAGAAGTAGGAAAATAGGATTTTAAAAGACAATAATCTGACAATAAGAAAAGACCCAGAAATGACAAATAATGATATTAGTAGACAATAATTTTAAAGCAATTGCAAATGTATTCAAGTATTTAAAAGAAAACATGGGCATAGTAAATGTTGAAATGTAAGATGTTAAAAAAAGTGAAATATAACTTTCATACATGAAAATGTAATTTTAAATAAAAATATTCACCTTTAATAGGATTAACACAGATGAGACATTAAAGAAGATAACACTAGTGAAGCAGTAAGCTATACATGTTAGTCTGCTTAGGCTGCCATGATGATGTATCACACACTGGATGGTTTAAACAACAGAAACGTACTTCCTCAGGGTCTGGAAAGTTAAAGTCCAGGATCCAGGTAGTGTTAGTGTTGGCTATCCTGCTTTATGGATGATGGCCACCCTCTCACTGTGTGGTCACACACCTTTATCCCTGTGCACATGTACAGACACATCTGTGGTGGCTCTTCCTCTCCTTATAAGGACCTCACTTTTATTGGAATGCAGTACGTCTTTCTGACTTCATTTAATTTTAACTTCTTCTCTAAAGACATATTTCCAAATACAGTAAGAGCAGGGGTTAGGACTTCAACAGATAAATTTTTGGAGGACACAATTCAGTCTACAACACTATCAAAATTGAAGCATGCTTACAGATCTAAAAAGAAACTTCTCACCAGAGGAAGTCCAGAAAGCCCATAAATATATGAGAAAATGCTCTACATCATTAGCTATAAGGGAAATGCAAATCAAAACTTCAATGAGATTCCACCTCACTCTTGTTAGAGTGGCAAAAATGAAAAATTCAAACGATAACAGATGCTGGAGGGGTCATGGGAAAAGAGGAACACTGTTACACTGCTGGTGGGACTGCAAACTGGTTCAGCCACTCTGGAAAGCAGTGTGGAGAATCCTCAAAAAATTAGGGATGGAACCACCTTATGATCCAGCTATCCCACTCCTGGCTATTTTTCCAAAAGAGCTAGAATCAGCATATTATAGTGATATGGCTTCATCAATGTTTACAGCAGCTCATTTTACTATAGCTAGACTATGGAACCAACCCAGATGCCCCTCACTCGATGAGTGTATTTAAAAACTTTGGTACATATATACAATGGAATACTACTTGGCCACTAGAGAAGATGATATTATGGCTTTTGAAATCAAGTGGATGGAGATGGAAAGAATTATGCTAAGTGAAGTATCCCAATCTCAGAGACTCAAGGGCTGAATGGTTTGTCTTATTTGTGGAAGCTAGAATACATCGAGAAGCAGTATGTTAGATGACTAAGCTAATAGTAACCTCAAATTGTATGATCTTAACTCAACAGGGGAATGATTGCCTAGAATACCTAGTGGTGTAGGGTGAGGGACAGGGTGGGGGGAGGGCTTAGGAAGAATATCTAGGAGACTGGAGGGTGGGAATATGGGGGAATCATCTCAGAAGAAGATCTCTGACTTCTACGAGATATCCATTTAACTCAGGGGTTCTTCTGGGGGAAACAGCAACATGGGGAACCCAAGCTGGGCATCCATGACATGGCATTAGCCTTGGATAACTAAATATATATATATATATATATATATATTTGTTCTTGATTGTTTGACAATATTTCCCCCTCAATAGTAGCTCCATATTCATCTAATAAATACAAAAAATGTTGGGATTGAATAAAAAAAAGTGAAGCATGCTGAAAAAAAAAGAAAACTTAAAAGAAAAAGCACAGAGTTTTAGTGGCCCCTGGAATTAAGCAAGCAGCCTAATATCAGTGTAGCTGGAGCCCCATAAAAGTATGGGGAAAGATTATAAATAATATGTGAAGAAATAATGTCTGAAATATTCTCTAAATGTAATAAAACTACAAATTCACAAGTTTAGGAAAGTCAATGAATTCCAAGTGGGAAACACACACCCCTCTCTATGTAAGACATATTATAGTCAAATTAGCAAAAACCAGTGATCCAGTGATAAAGAGAAAATCCTAAATGCAGCAAAAGGAAAAAAATATGTTACAAAAAGACAGTAATAATTTCTGCAAGCAAGATTAACAGATGACTCATGTTATAGTTTACTACTATGTGTTTCCCCAAAACTCATATGTAAGACAATGCCAGAAAGTTTAGAGGTGAAATGATTGGGTTATGAGAACCTTAACTCAATCAGTGAATTAATCCTCTGTTAGAAATTAGCTGGGTGGTAATTATAGGAAGGGAAGGTGTAGCTGGAAGAGGTGGGTTCTTGGAGATGTGCCTTTGGGGTATGTGTTTTGTCCATGTTAAGCAGAGGTCTGTCTCTCTATCTGTTCCTAGTTCCATGTCCTGAGCAGCTTTCCTCTGCCACACTCTTCCACCATGACGTTCTGCCTCACCTTGAGTCCTGAACAATGAATTTGGCCATCTATGGACTGAGACCTCTGAAACTGTGAGCCCCCAAATAAACTTTTCCTCTCTAAAATTGCTCTTGTCAGGTCTTTTGGTCACAGCAGTGAAAAAGCTGACTGAAAGAAATAGTAAAAGTTTAAAGCTTAAGAGGTAAAGGATATTAGTACCATCTCAAAGTATTTTCCTTAAAATAAATATTTCTTAAGAGCTTGAAACTTCATGGTAGAGGTGCAGGGATGATCTTCTGTATCAAATAACCAAGGTTAACGTCAGTAACAAGGCATGTCAATATCATGAGCCCCCGATAGGATGTACTGAGAAGGGCACATGGCCTCTGAGGATTTCTTCCCAGTGATGCAAAATATCAATTCAGCTGTGAGACATTACACAAGCCACAAATGATGACCATTCAACAAAGTAATGGAGCAGTGCTTATAAAGTCTCAAGGCCATGATTAATGAAAGACAAGAAAAGCCTGAGGAACTGGAATAGATTGGATGAAATTAAGAAAATGTGACACTAAGTAATCCAGATTAGGATCTAGAATGTAAATAGGACATTAGTGAAAAGTACTGCTAGGTCTTAATAAAGTCTGCAGTTTAGTTAATAGTATTACAACAAAGTTATTTTTAAAAGATTTTGATGACTATACTAAGGTTATATGAAGTGTTAACCATAGGAGGATAAATGTGAAATCTTTGTATTACTTTTTGCAGCTGTTCTGTAAGTCTAAAATTAGCTAAAAAAAAAGTAAAAAATTATTTCCTTATAAAACAAAGTATTTTAATACACAGATGGCTTTACTGGTGATTTCTGCAAAAAAATGTAAGAAAGAAATAATACCAATCTTGTATAAAATCTTCTTAGAGGAAGAGAGGATGCTCTCCAATTCATTTTATGAGCCCAACATTATCCTAGATCTTAAATATTAAAAGAAAATCCAAGATTAATATCCCCCATGAATATAGATGCAAAATACTGGCAAAACATTAGCAAATAATATCCAGTAATATCCTATTGTTTTCTCCAGGAATTTAGGTTTGGTTTAACATCTGAAATTCAGTTACGTAATAAAATGATATTAATAAAGTAGAAAACAATATTATCATCTCAATAGACAGAAAAGAAAGCATTTGAAATACTAACCACTCATTCATTATACAATTCCCTCAAAAACTAGGAATGAAAGGGAGCTTCCTAATTTGGTAAAGATCATTTATAATAAAACCTATAATTGACCTCAACTTAATGGTGAGAATGGATCCTTTATGCTACATTCAAGATGTCCATTTTCACTGGTCCTGTTCATTAGCATGCAGTACTGGACAGTAGATAAAGCAAGAGAAGAAAAGGCACTTAGACTGGAAAGGAAGAAGTAAAACTATATTATTTATTGATGATGTGATTATAGATATAGAGAAATCTCAAGAGACTACAAAAAGCTGCTGGAACTAATTAAATTTATTCTATTGGATAGAAGTTCAATAAACCAAAGTCAATATAAAACAAGGAACAATTGGAAAATTAAATAAATACAATGTAGAGTAGTATGAAAATTTGAAAGAGGCAAGTTTATTAAAATATATGAAATTTAGACTGCGGATATAGCTCAGTGGTAGAGTGTTTGCCTAACATGTGCAAGGCCATGGGGTCAACCCCCAACATCACACCAAAAAAGTAGGAAGAAAAAAAAAAGAAATCTACAAAGTATCAGTAAGAGAAATTAAGACTTAAGTTAGCAGTGTGATATACTATGTTCAAGATCAAAAGACTCAATATTTCTAAGATGTCACTTCCTTACCAAATTGATTATAAATGCAATGAAATTCCATAAAAAGTTTTTCATAGAAACTAACTAGTAATTCTGCACTTGTCAGTCTCAAATTTATGTGGAAATGACAGTCACAAATGATTCTTAAATTTACATAGAAATTTGAATAACCTAATACAGCCAAAATACTTTTAAGAAAGAAAAAAGTTAGAGGACTTCCCTAAATATAAGGCCAATTACTTTTTTTTTTGAGAGGGAGAGAGAGAGAGAGAGAGAAAGAAAGAAAGAATCAATTTTATTTATTTTTTCATCTGGTTGTTTTACCTACACTTAGTTGTGTATATGGTGCTGGGGTTTGAACCTATGTCCTCACACATGCCAGGCAAAGTTCTCTACTGTTGAGCCACTACTCCAGCCCACCAATTGCTTTCTTGACAAGGTATCAAGATAAAATCCAATGGGAAAAGGATTGTGTTCACAGCGAATGGTGCTGGAATTGGATACCCATTTGAAATAGTACAAGCCTTGACTCTTACTTCATACCACACAAAAAAGTTAGCTAGAAAATCACTCATAGGTCTAAATGTGAAAGCTAGAACTGAAAAATTTTGTGGTCTTAGGAATAGGACATATGGTAATTCTTAGGATATAGAATTATGAATCATAAAATAAGAGTTGATATACTGTGTTTTGTTCATTGTAAAAAGAAAAATATTAAAATGAAAATTAATTCCATAGTCTGGGACTGTGGAACATCAGATATAAAGATGAGTATTGACACCCATGTCCAGGAACCCCACCAGAGTTGACCTGAGCAGCCACTGTGCATGGATCCAGGTCTCAGGTCCTGGGCCTTCAGACACATGCAGGGGACTGCCACCTAGGATCATCCCAGTTGCTGTGCATGTAGCTACCCCAATGCAGCCCATACTCACCAAATCCAGATACATTGGGCCCATACCCACTGCTAAGGATCCCAGATCCTGTCGTGGCATGCAGAAGGCCTTCTCTGGCCCATCATGAGACCCCAGAAACTGGCATAGCACCCCAACTGCTGTTCTTCTACAATCCAGTGGGCTGCCATGTACCCCCAACAGATTCTGGATTGATGTCCTAGAGCCTAGATCCATAAGGTTCAGCAAAATGAGGTTCCAGACAGAAACAGCTTTCTAGAAGAACCTTTTGACTTGCAAGGAAGAAGGACCTGCAGACTTGCCTACTTTTACCACAGGGAAACTATGAGGAATCAAAATAGAAAAGGTTCACCTCAAGCTCACAACTCCCCAACCAAGGAACACACATATAGGGAGAGTGATGAAAGCCTAGAAATAATTATCAAAGATCTGATTACTAAAAGGAACAATGAGCTAAAAGAAGATTTAATGAAAAGACTAAGAGAGAAAATTCAAGAGGTGAAAAAATCTACAATCAAAAAAATAGGCCCACTGAAAAAGGAAGTATCAGAGGTAAATTCTTCAGTCAATCACACAAGAAAAATGATGGAAGAATTTAATAATAGACTAACCTTTATGGAAAACAGAACCTCAGCTCAGGAAAGAAAGAACTTCTGACAATGAAGATAGGCTGAGTAAGTTTGAGAAAATGGATGATAAAAAAGAAAACAAAAACAAACAAACAAAAACCACTTCACAACACATGAGCAGAACTTTCAAAATTTCTGGGATGAAATTAGAAGAAACAATCTAAGAGCAATTTGGGTACAGGAAGAAATTGAACCATAAATGAAAGGAATAAAGGACATTCTCAGCAAAATAATTAAAGAAAAATTTTCCCATATCAGAAAAGAGTCAGAAATGCTCATCCAGAAAGCATGCAGGATACTCAATAGGCATAACCAAATGAGAAGTTCATTGAGACACATCATATTCAAAATGTATAACAGGGAAATCAAGAAAAGAGTACTAATACTGGCAAACTATAGAAGCAAGAAGACCCAGGAAGCAGATTTTTCCATGTCTCAATGCCCACAATCTGCAGCCAAGAATACCATACCCAGCAAAACTTAGCTTCAAATTTGATGGGAAAATAAAAACATTTCACAAGATCAAACTTGAAGCATTCATGAACAGAAAATGAGCATTTTAAAGAATCCTTAAAGATAAACTCCAGATAGAAGAAAAAGCAAATAATCCTCAAAACCCACAAACAGGAAATTCAATAAGTGTACACTATCAAAAGACGACCAAGACTGCACAGAACTCACTAACAAAACACAATGATTATGAACCATAACCACATAACTATCCTAATACTGAATGTGAATGGTCTCAACACACCAATCAAAAGACACAAATTAACAGATTGGATCAAAAAACAATATGCTGCTTACAGGAGACCCACCTTATGGCCAATGACATCCACAGACTGAAGGTGAAAGGATGGAAAAAAATCTACCATTTGTACTGCCCAAGAAAGCAAGCTGGAGTTGCAATACTTATATAACACAAAGTAGATTTCAAACATAAATTATTGAGAAGAGATAAAGAAGGTCACTACATCCTAGTAAAGGGAACAATACAACAGGAAGATATAACCATAGTAAATATTTACTCTCCAAACACCAATGCCCCAATTATGTGGAAAAATTACTCCATGACATAAAACCACACGTGGACCTCTGCACAATAATACTGGGAGACTTTAATACTTCTCTATCATCAATAGAGTGATTGTCAAAGCAAAAAAAAAAAAAAAAAAAAAGAGAGATCTCCAGTCTAAACAACTTCATTAAATCAAATGGACTTAACAGACATCGATAGAATATTTTACCCTAAATTGTCTGAGTATACCTTCTTCTCAACAGCACATATATCCTCCTCCAAAATAGATCCAATATAAAAATGTAGATATTATTCTATGTATTCTATCAGAACCATGATGCAATGACCGTAGCAATTAACAACAAAAACCATAACAGAAACTAGAGAAAATAGGGATCAAAAGATCTTATCTTAACTTTGTAAAGGCCATGTATGCCAAACCCACTAGCTAGTATAATACTAAATAGAGAGAAGCAGAAAGCATGTCTATTAAATACAGGAACAAGATAAGGCTGTCCACTTTCACCACTTTTATTCAGTATAGTCCTTGAGACCCTAGCTGGAGCACTCAGGCAAGAGAAGGAATGAAAGAGATAAGAAGAGGAAGAGAGGAAGCCAAACTATCTCTTTTTGCTGACGACATGATCCTATATCTGGAAGATCCAAAAAACTCTACTGGCAAAATGAGTTTCTAAACAAATTTAACAATGTAGCAATCTACAAGATCAACACCCATAAATCAATAGCTTTTTCATATGCTACCAATAATAGGGCAGAAGAAGAAATCAGGAAATAGATCCCCTTCACAATATCCTCAAAAAGGATGAAATACTTGGTAACTAATCTAACAAGGGGAGTAAAAGATATCTATAATAATAATTATCAAACATTGAAGACAGAAATTGAAGAAGAATTGAGAAGATGGAAAGCCATTTCAGGTTTTTGGTTAAGCAGAATTAATATAATAATGGCCATTCTGCCAAAAGTGCTACATAGATTCAATGTAATCCTCATCAAGATACCAATGTCATTCTTTACAGATATTTAAAAACAATTCTCAAATTTATTTGGAACAAAAAGAAACCCAGAATAGCCAAAACATTACTAAGAAAGAAAGATGAAATAGTTGGTTTCACAATACCAGATCTAAAATTATACTATAAAGCTATAGTAACAAAAACAGCATGGTACTGGTATCAAAATAGGAATGAAGAGCAATGGAATAGAATAGAAGACTCTCAGACAAATCCACAAATCTTTAAAC
>PVKS010026086.1:0-29067 GCA_004027875.1 Aplodontia rufa | reverse complement strand
CAAAATAGTCTCTACCCTTTTTTTCTCTTTAATCTGCATCCTTACTTCTCCATGGCAGATCATAAATTTCATGCTAATTTAAAAGGTGAGCTATCTTGCTCCTGTTTTATTCTTGTCCCATTTGTACAGCGAATGTATTTGAAGAAATGGAGTGGGTAGTATGGGATTTTTTTCATTTGTTGTTTTTCCTGTTTTGATTTGGGGCGATGGTTATAAACTTTCAGGTCAAGGCCAACTTTCAACCCGGTTCATTGTATATTCCACCTGGACTCAGACCTATGAAATGCCTCTCTCTGGGGCAGAGGCTGTAGTTCTTAACAGTTTTGTTACCACATAAAGTAGGTAGCTTCCTTTTGAATTCTTGCCACACACATTGGCTAATTCCTGAAAAGAACTCAGCAGTGGGAATTGGCACATCTTTGTTCCATGGGCTTCTTTCTTCATATACCCTGTGCTAGGGTCAACTGGTGAGCCCTTTTTCCCTTAAATTTAAAATATTTCCTCATTGGATTGACTTCAAAGACTTAATGATATACCCATTTGAAAGTATTCCATAAAAGGCAAACACAAGTAGACATAATAATATAAACCAAAAATATACTAATATGTACAATATACTGCATAGCACTATTGTTTCCAGGTATTGGGTATTGTTTTTCTCACCATTCTGCGCTATGGCCAAACTGCTGCTTAATACCCTTAAGAGGTGGGAGATGAGATTAGAAAAGCATAATTTATTAATCACATCATCCTTTGTCCAGATGGCTGGACAACTCCATGCTAATAGGGTCTTAAGTGTACTCCCTGAGTCAGCCACGGATCTCCGGGAAAAGAGCCTTCATCCCACACGTCCCTGGCACTTTTTCAGATAAGAAAAAAGAATAGCATGAAATTCCATACCAACCAGATCTGAGCTTAGATCTTTCACCAGAAGTTCTCTTCTCATCTAGTAGATGCCCAAATGATAAATGGCATGGGGAAAGAAGAATAAAATAGAGACTCTCTCAGCTTTCTCCATTTCTAAAACAAGGGCACCACTGCTGACGTGTTTTCCAAAACAAAGCAAACCTTCTTTGGTCTTGAGGCTCTGTTTGGTTTATACCCTTAATAAAACCATATTTTCATGCTTTACAAAAATCAAGTCTGCCATTAAAAATGGGATTTGACAGCGCTTGCCTTTCCATTCTTCCACTTTAAAAACACGGATGGTTGTAATATACCCACCAATTCCACCTTCTTGGAACGTTCAAAGACATTGAGATGAAAAATTGCTCTGGAAAGCAGCTCAGTCAAGTTTTTACTATTTTTCTTCTTTTTAAAAAGGAGATTTTATCAGCACAAGTACAGGGCTCTTTGAGGCTCCAGGGATGAAGAGATGATTCTGAACAAACATTTCCCAGGAGATTAATCATGGCCGAGGGCCATTTCCTCCTCACAGAGGCACCAAGACCACTATAAAGAATGACTGCTGCAAGAAATTACACACTATTCAAATATGTGCCTGGGCGCATTTTTGCCATTCATTAAATGACCTCAACACGTTTATGAACAGCAAGAATGTCTAGAAAGGGCAAAGATGCTGTCAAATCGCAACTTGTCTCGCTCATGTGGACTTGGCCCTCCAAACTAGGTTTCATCATCATAACCAAAGCCATGTCAATCTGAGTTGCCTGCGGGACCAAATTCTCAATTAACATTCTGGGTTAAATGTCTAGGCCAAGCCTTCATATTGCTCCCCTAAATGCCCTTATTTGATGTCCCTGGATTCTCCAGGGCTTCCAGATAGGTGGTTCTCAACCATGCTTTCCATATGAAGAATCTGGGGAACTCCACAATGTCTAGGTACTAACGCAGCCCAGCTAAATCAGCTCTCCAAGCCTTCTTACAGGTTCCCTACCTGACTGACCTCCCTAAACAAACACCAACTCTCCAGAGCTCTGGCATCAGGGAGGAGGCAGCATTTCCAATGGCCCAATTCAGAATGCATTCCTGCATTCTGAGAACTTCACCTTTTAAAGCGGGGGGTGGGGGTTGGGGGGTGGTGTTAACAGCTACATTGCAAGGGACAGGCCTGTCCCCAGCACTTATATTGGGAAATAGCCACAGTAGCCCTCTAACCTTAAACCCCAGCCCTCTCTGTGCCCACTGATCTACACTCTTCTTGTGCCAACCTTGCAGTTCTGACCAGAATCACTGGTTGACTCTGATCTCTCTTGCTGATACCAGCAAGGATGGATGCCGGGAGGACAGGTGTCCTATTCAACCCAGATGTGTGGGAACTTGTAAAGTTTAAGAACCACCATCTCCATTGACCTGATTTAGTCTATTTAATAAAGTCTTCCTTTCACCTCATGTCTGGTGGTTACAATTATGTCTCCTGTCTTTGTCATACATGATTACTGCATATTTCTGTTATTTCACGAATGATAATTTCCCATGCATATACTGTATTCTTTAATTTTTTTTAAGGTAGACCAATGAGTTAACCACAATCATTTCCATTTTACAGATGAAAAAACTGAAACCCAGAGGGTTTGGGATTCACATCTGCTAAGGAGTAGAATTACTATTCCATTTCTCTCTAGTCCTTTCCTGTTCTTCTTCACTTTAAAAATTTTTTTCCCTAAGAATTATGCTAAGTGAAGTATCCTAATCTCAGAGACTCAAGGGCCGAATGGTTTCTCTCATCTGTGGAAGCTAGAATACATGGGGAAGCAGTAGGTCAGACGGCTAAGCTAACAATAACTTCAAATTGTATGATTCTCAATGTAATAGGGGGATGACTCCCTAGGATACTTGGAAGCGTAGGGAGGGGGATGGGGGGGAGGGTAGGTATTTGAAGAACTCCTAGGAGACTGGAGAGTGGGAATATGGGGGAACCATCTCAGAAGCAGATGCTATTCCTCCACGAGATACCCATTTAAAGCAAGAGTTCTTCTGAAGTCAATAATTAGAATTCACCACCACATGAGTAGACTTTAAAGCAAAAATCACATGATAATTTCAGTAATGCAGAGAGAAATTGAGAAAGTACAATACCTACTCATTTTTAAAACTTTAGAAAAAAATAGGAATAGAAGTAACTTACCTCTGTATAATAAAGGTCATATATGACAAATCTAAGGCTGACATAATTCTGAATGGAGAAAAATAGAAAGTATTGTCTAGACAAGGATGCCAACTTTCACTACTCCTGTTCAACATAGGCCTTGAAACTCTGGCAAAAGCAATTAGTCAAGTGGAGGAAATTAAATTGATATTAATAGGCACAGAAAAGTTCAAACTATCACCGTTTGCTGATGACATGATTATATATTTAGAATATTAAAAAAAACCTCCAATAGAAGACTTATTCAGTCCATAAATGAATTCAGCAAGGAGCAGGATACATAATCAACATTCACAAATCAATTGCATTCCTGTACTCCATTGATAAATGTACTGAGAAAGAAATTAGAAACATTACTCCATTCACAATTGTTTTAAAAAGTACTTGGGAAATAATCTAACAAAAGAGGTGAGGGATCTCTACAAATAAAAACTATAGAAGAAAAGTGGTCTATTATCATGTGTTAAATCCAGATTAGATGTAATGTTATACAATTTAATACTTTTTTAGAGATATTGTGGGAAGGGGAAGGGAGGGATAAGGGTGGGTAACTGGGGGGCTCTTCTGGGGGTAAATCTAATATCCAGAATCTATTCACATTTTATATTATTTTGTAAAGAACTTGTATGTTTGTTCAATAATAAATTTCTCAATTAAAAAAATGAAATAAAAAAAAAGAGTTCTTCTGGGGGAAACCGCAACAGGTGAAACCCAAGGTGGTCATCCATGTTTTGGCATTACCCCTGGATAACGAAGTATATATACATTGGTTATTGATGATTTGATAATGTTTCCCTCTCAATTATATCTCTATATACTCTTAATAAAAAAAAGGAAAAAATTTTTCCCTAACATGCCACCAATCTAGTTATACAAAAAGAAAGGCGTGCGTGTGTGTGTGTGTGTGTTTGAAGCTAGTGTAGTTAAGTAGAAAAGAAGGTGAATGTGTCGTTTCTTTAAGAAATGCCTTTGTATGCTTTATACCAGAAACTTTATTGACTCTTTAACTTTTAGAGTCTGACCTCAAAGCAAACCCAGTGATTTCTGCCTGTTTGTTATGTTTTCAGTGCCTCTCTTTCAATGCATTTAGAATATGATTCCATAACTATTTGTTGACATATCCTAGTCCCTTTTAAGTTGTGAGTTCCTTGAGAGAAGAATATTTCTTATCAAATGCTCCACACCTGGCTCAGGGCTCTCCAGAAAGGAGTTTCTCAGTAAATGCATATGAAGGAACAGAATTCCACTTATACACCAATGCTGCTCTAGCATGTCGGCATCATGACTCCCATTTTACAGATGAGAAGCTGAAGTTGAGGTGGAGTCAAGAGGCTTCCTTCAAACAGCACAGTCAGAGTGCCTGGGGCTCCTTTCTGCTCAGTGCTATCATATTTCTAATAAGACCTTGATAAATATGCCCAAGCCTACTCAGACAACTAGGTACTAAGCGCAGAAGCACTTTGGAAGAGATAAAGCACTATATACAAACAAGATGTAATCATTATCATCATCATCAGTGTTCCAGGGCTTAACTAAAGCACTTCCTTCCATTAAAAGTACTAAGCTGAAACGCTCAGGCGTTTCCAGATTGCACAGCTCAGAATCCTGTCTTTGCTACTGCCTTCGATGCAAGAATCATTCCTACCTTGGGATGTTTGCCAAAGCAGTGCCTTCAGGAGCAGACTCCCTTCTGCCCTGGAGACACATTGCTAAGTGGCACTGTGGCTGGGCACTTCTGACCCTGGCTCTTTTCCACGGCGGTTTCAGCAAAAGGTGTTACTATAGTTTTCTCTGGGATGAACCTTGAACCCTCCCAGGGGATTGCTATCTAGGAACATACACTGACCTCAAGCCCAGCACAAGTACAGCCGAGCAGCAAATGCCTGTGGATAAATCACTGCCCCACGCAGGACTGTTAGAGTTTTCATAATCATCAGGCACAGGGTAACGACCCCACTGGTAGGCATGCCAAATGTCCACAGCCAGTAGACAGCATGCTCTGGGTGGGGAGACACACATATTCAGCCCAACCTGTCTCCAGGGGCCAGAGTGAAGGAAAGCCACGGGAGTGTCACAGGTCGGGTTTCCTGACAATCACACTCACAGAGAGTGACGTGCAGGGTGCCAGTTAGGGAATCTTTGCCCGTAGAAGGAAAATAAAGGAAGGAAATGGAAGGGAGGGAAGGGGAGAAGTTGAATAGTGACAGTCGCAGCGATGACATAAGTTAACCCCACAAGATGTCTTAGAGCTGCGGTGACTTTTGAACCCTTGGTTGATTAGTTCTTGGATGACCTTGGGTGAGGCCACAGGGCAAGTCCTGACGGGGACTGTTGGCCCAGAGCTGTCTGCCAGCAGCTGTGCTGGAGAGTAAGTTCTTTCCTCTTGGAGGGGATCTGAGCGGTGCTTCACTGTCGTCCCCAGGAATTTTCCCCAACCACATTTCAGTTACTCTGTTGGTAGGGAATCCCGCACACTCTTTCACCTTCTTCATAAAATTCAAGTACATTTGCAGGGTAGCAACATTTGGAAGCAAAGACAGACCTTTCTAAGCCTTGAGGCATCTTTAATACCTGACTGGCATTAAAACTTCAACTTAGGTATAAACTTACAACCATCCTTTGCCACCTTTGGAGGAGAAACGCTCATTTGTATTTTCCCTGATTAAGGTGACAGCCTCTGACTTATAGATTTGCACTGTTTGGTATTCATGACTGATGCGTTTAGACGCTAATCCAATAGAGTAAACAGTAAAGTGCCTGCTCAGTCACAATCCCTACCCAATCTATCTACACACGATCTGGCCCAGTGCGTTTAGAACTGTCTCATGGTGACAGTGTTCGTTAATTGTATGCATTTATAATTGTGACGTGCAAGTACAAATACAGTGTTTCTAAACCTGAAAACAGCATAAAACTACAAAATAGGTGTTCTGAAAGCCTGCCATCACCATATGCCAAAATAAATGAAAATGGACATTAACCAACTTCCAGAGAATGGAACACATAACTCAATAGGAGGTAAAATGAAGCTGACAGGGTATCAGCCACTTTCACCCACCCACGTACAGGTCATTCCATCAACAATCTTAAGATGCTAGATTTGTTTTGGGTACTGAGAAAGCCATTGGGAGATGAAAGATTAGCAATGTGTAGTTGTTTTCTATAAGGAGATAGATGTGCAAGAGTAGGTTAGCATCATTGAGAAGATTTCCTGAATGTGTGAGTCAAAGGGTGAACGAGTGAGAGATGAATTCTATAATAAAGACATCAACACTGGGCTATAGACATGGTCTATGGAAGTTGGAGAAGGCCACCATAGTAAGAGATAAGGCTCACTTTTTAAAAAAGACATTGGGATTTTCTAGGTGCAGAAGAAGATAAGCATTCCAGGAAGGTCACTCTGCAGGGACAAAGGTCCCTGGAAGGGATAGAGTGATGAGTAGAACTCTTTGCCCTAAACCCAAGATAATGCCTTAGATGTTCAACTGCCAATGTTTGCTGTCAGCATTTGGTAATTGATATGTATCAACTTTAAATAGTTTTCTTCTATCCTTATTTTTCTTCATTTTTATTCAAAAAGATAAATCACAGAAAATGATTTTGAATATCTCTTGATATAATTATTTTAAATGCCTCTTTAAACATAGTGAGGCAATGATATCTGATTTGTAACAGCTGATGATGGGAAAGGTACATGCATTTGGGAAAGGAGGCAACACATTTCTACTATATGTTGGGTTTTATAATTATGTCCATGGAAACTTTGTAAGACTTCTATATATATGTATTATTTATTTATTTGTTTGACATAGTCTTACATATTGGAGGGCATCGTCATTACATATTAATGCATACATGGATATTGACAAAATGAGTTAAGGCCCATTCTAGTTTAAGATCTCCCCTCTTAGTCCACTCCCTGCTCTCATGCTGCCTCTGTATTACCCCCATGTTATAGATAGAAATAAGCATATACCTATACATTAATTTTTGAAATTTCTGAGTTTCTCTGCCTGCCTGTGTATAGTTGGGCTTCTCATGGGAGTTGAGAGTTCACAGTTGCATTGATGACCTCCCAATCCCTCCCTCCTCTCCCTGCCTCCCTCCTTTCTCCCTCCCCCACCTTCATAGTTTTGATTTCCCCAGCTTATGTGAAATTTGAACTATGTTGAGTTTATTATTTAAACTGAGCTAACATTCATCCTGTCTTAGGTTTTACTCTAGCTTCCACATATGAGAGAAAACATTCGGCGCTTAAGTCTCTGAGTTTGGGATATTTTGCTCAGCATAATTTTTTCCATCTCCATCCATTTGGCTGCAAATGTCATGATATCGTTCTAACAGCAAAGTAGAACTCCACTGTATATATATACTACAGATTATGAATCCACTCATCCAGCAAGGGGCATCAAGAATCAAAGCCCAGAATCAATGAGTGGGATGCCACTAAACTGAAAAGCTTCTGCATAGCTAAAGAATTAGTCAAGAGTGTCAAGAGAGAACCTCCAGAATGGGAGAAAATCATTCCTGCTATGCCTCTGACAGGGGACAAATATCCAGGATATACAAAGAACTCAAAAAACTGAACACCAAAACTACAAATAACCCAATCAATAAATGGGCTAGGGAACTAAACAGAAACTTCTCAATGGAGGAAGTCCAAAAAAGCCCATAAATATATGAGAAAATGTTACACATCACCAGCAATCAGAGAAATGCAAATTAGAACTTCACTGAGATTCCACCTTGCTCCAGTCAGAGTGGCAAAAATGAAGAATACAAACAAATAACAGATGATGGAGAGGTTGTGGGAAGAAAAGAACACTGTCACACTGTTGGTGGGACTGCAAACTGGTACAGTCACTACGGAAGCAGTGTGGAGACTCCTCAATAAACTAGGGTTGGAACCACCTTATGATCCAGTTATCCCACTCCTGGGTATTTTCCCAAAAGAGCTAGAATCAGCATACTACAGAGACACAGCTACATCAATTATTACAGCAGCTCAATTTATAATAAATATATATTTTTAATCTTCAATTTACATTCCCCAAAACTAAGATTCAGAAAAAAGTATCCTACTGAGCTCACTCAGGTGCAAAAAAACAGGAGCAAAAGTTGTCCTAAAGTTACAGAAGCAAGAAAGAAAATTTGTGCTCTGTTTTTCTTTTTTCTCTTTTAAAAGCAGAGCATCTCCCTGTCGAATTTGGCTACTATATCTTTTAGTTTCATTTTGTTCTTTCCTTTGTTCCGGATACATTTCCCATATGTTTCCTGGGGTTTGCTATATGTATTTGGAGTACCACAGGGAGGACCTTCATGAATAAGGAACAACTTTAAGATACATCTCCCCCTGGGCACAATAGAAGAAACTGCAGTGAGAGGTCAGAGAAAGCAGCCTTTCCACAGGTGCTAGGCATCAGGGGGGACTTCTCGTAGAAGGCAGTGTTTACTCTGAGCTTTGAAGAAAGATGCAAAATTTGAGTTCGATAAAATAGCGGGGAGGGGTAGGAAGCATATGGAAAAAGTCTAGGAGGGCCACAGAGTAGCGTCTGCAGACAGAGACTGGAATGTGTCACAGTTTCCCACCTCCGTGACGCTTGCAGGAGACGTTGGTCCAAGGTGAAGTGATGCAGCTATGTGCTGCCTCTTGGCCAGAACAACTGAAAAACAGCTAGTGCTTTGTAAAGTACAGATGTCTTTGTTCAATAGTATTACTGCGCCCATCACATACTGCAAGGTAAATTACCCTGTGGGTGCATGCCAACTCTTAACATCCTTTTAACGGCAAATACTGAACAACAGAAGTTGTTCGGTGCTGCTCTACTATAGAAGGGCAGAGAGGAAGCCAGAGAAGCAATTCTGTCAATTCTGAATGTGAGGAATAAAGATACCTACTGTGTGCTCTCCACCCTGTGCTAACTTTCTTGCCACCTCTCACCAAAGTACTGAAAGTCACTGTTGTTATCACCATTTTGCAGAAGAAGAAACTGGGGCTCAAAGTAGTTCAATTGTTCAGGGTGAAAATAATCTGACAGGAGAGGGAGACTTAGAATTTTGGTCTAGGCATGACACTAAAACCCATGATATTTTCCCTTTGTGTGTGTGTACACCGGAGAGAAAAGGAAGAATTCTATCATGAAACTCTCCTATGTTCCTATGTCCCAGATCCTTGTATCCACAGTCTGCTTTTGCTGGGACAGTATAATCCTGGTCATTATCATCTTTTGGCCAAATCTCACTCCAGCTCTTTGGCTACTGCTGAGCCAGCAGCCCAGGCCTGCCAGCTCTGACTTCCCTTAGCATGTGCCCTATACACAGTAACACCTGGGGAGGCCACGGCAGTTCTCAGCATGGTAGAGATAGGATTGCACCACCCGTCTCCTTGCCAACCCAGAAATAGGTGACATTTCTTGTCCCTACCAAGACACTGGGATTCATGGACAGTAATAAGGCTTTATAGGCAGACAGACTGGGATTTGGATTCTGGTTCTCTTGCAACTTGGCCTGAAGGCTCTCCAAGTACATGGTCCAGGCAAGAGTTCCTTCACCCTCTGAAGAAGATGGCTTGGTGAGAAAGACAGGGAGGGATTAGGGGCATGTTGTCCTGGGTCCAAACTGGCCCTGCTGCCTCCTGGCTGTAGGAGGTAGACATGCCTTCAAACTTGAGTCTTAACCTGTAAGTCAAATCCACACAATGACATACATCTTGCAGTGTTGGTTATAAGTATTAGAGGACTCTGGCGTGTAACTGGAACTGACTGGTATTTCCTTTCAACTTCTGCCCCCTTATGAACTGGTATAGGGTCAACCTCATTCACTTTTATGTTTGCAACACCAAGCACATGATACAGCACATAGTAGGAGCTCAATAAAGCAGGGAGAGGCGTGAATCTCATCCTTTCCCTACTCTCAAAAGTCTAGGATGAAGATTAGCCGACTATGACCTGCAGGCCCTATCCGGCCCGCTGTCTTCTGCTGTTGTATTAAGTAGGTTTTGTTGGAACATAACCACTCTCAATTCAGGTTCCTATTTTCTATGATTGCATTCATGATACAAAAATCAGAGCTGAGTAGATGCAAAGCCAAAAAATTTATTGTTTTGGTTCTTACAGAAAATGTTTGGGAACCCTTGGTCTTGTTTATGGATCATTTCATGGAGAGCACTTGGTGGCCCCTTTGTTTTAGGAAAATAAAAATCTCTCTACCGCTCCTCTATGCTCATTAGAACCTCTTTCACTGGCTTATTTATTTTTCATCTCAGTGCTTCCATTACCTAGCTTACTACTCATTTTTATTATGCATGTTGTTTATTTTCTGTGACCCACACTGCAAAGCTACCTGTGGGAGGAGGTTTTAATTTGTGCTAACTCCTAAATCCCCAGAACCTTGAATGGTGCCTGGTGGGCACTCCATGAATATCTGTCGGATGCCTAAACCCTGAGTTCATTGCACAAATTGGTTAGCTAAACTACCTTGGCAACTTGTTCTTTCATGGAAGATCTTGGGGTTTTGGAGAGACCATGTGGCCCCCAGCCCTTATGTGGAGGGAACTATTTTTCTGTTCTGTAGAAGGGACAACTGGGACTCTGGTTAAGTCAATGATTATTAAACTTTAATGTGGAAACAAATCACTTGGGAATCTTGAGATGTTGCAGGTTTTAATTCATGAGGTCTCAGCAGGGGCTATAAAGGCTGAATTTACCACAAGTAACTAGTGGTCTTTGGTCTACTTGCTGAGTAGCAAGGGTTCAAGGTGCTCTTCCAGGTTCTACACCAGAACTCAGAGTAAAGTTTCCAATCTAGGGATCATGAAGGCCATCATTTTTTTTTTCTTCCTTTCCCTCCATTTCCATGCCTCTCTCTCACTTCTGTGCTCTCACTAGACCCGGGCTTCCTCCCTGCCTAGGCTGCTCCCATCCCCAAACACCTCACCTCCAGACCCTCCCTCCCCTAGGGTCCCCTCTCCAGCATCTTTAGCCTCTTCCATCTCCTCAGGCCCCTTCACTCTTTCTATACCTGTGCCCAGCACTTTCTGCTCTTTCAGGCAGCCAATCTCTTCTTTTTCCTCTGTTTTATAGTCCAAAGGTTTACAAAAGGCCCCTCTTTATGATCCCCAGGCAGGCTGGCTTCCTCCTACACCCTCACCCCAGAGCCTGCAGAAGGGACTTCTGGTGTCTGAATGTCAGCCTCAGCCTCCACCTCCTGCAGCGTCCATAGGGCCCACCAAGCCCTCCTCCTGCACTGGGGGCTTCTCCTCTTTGTTCCTAAGGTTTTCCTCTCATCATCTGTCTGCTTTGCTAGTTTCTCTCCCCTTCTGAACTTTCCACCACAGTCAGTTCCTGAACCTCAGCTATTAGTCCTATTTGCCCTTTAATCTTTCTTCAGTCCTGATTCCATCCACCCTATATTTTCAACTGTCCTCTCTCAGAAGAAGGTTCCAAAAATCCACCCCAGTCCAAATTCTACCCCTGCATTTCTAAGGCCGCATGGAACAGTTTTGCTTAGGAATTCCACCAGCATCCTCAGCCCAGCATAACTAGTCACATTTATTGTCTTTACTTCAAATCATTTCTCCCCTTCAAGAAGTCTCTGTTTCCAAGATAATACATTGCCCCTCTCATTCATTGCTGGGTGGTTTTAGGAGAATGACTTACCTTCTCTGAGCAATTTCCATCCCCTTAAATAGGGATAATTGTAGCTATCATACTGTAGCTATCATGAGAATTTAGTGAGCTAACAGTGTATGCACAAAGTTCTTGGCATTTGCTGGTAATTTCCCCATTTTTAATCCAGATGATTAAATATGCCTTATCTGTTCAGTCCCTTTAATACTTAGGTGGTTCATCTTCTTTGACAAGTGCTTTCTGGAGGTTGGGGATGGGGAGATGGGGATCAAAAGACAATCTAACCACCTAAAGGAACTTTATAGAAGGCAGAATATTGCAGAGAATTTCTCAATGATGATGTACGATATATGACACCCAGGGTGCTTTGTGGCTGGTGAATACAGAGTTATGAATATTGTTATGGAGACTTGTCTCATCCACACGCTGCGCTTTCCAGTGCTGGCATGAGTTTCTCATTCTAGGGCCTTTGATGTAGAACTCCATGTTTGCACCAATTAAAAGGTCTTAGTTGGTCAGGTGTAGTGATGCATGCCTGCAACTCCAGAGGTTCTGGAGGCTGAGACAGGATAATCCCAAGTTCAAAGCCACCTGCAGCAACTTAGTGAGGCCCTAAGCCACTCAGCAAGACCCTGTCACAAAATAAAATATAAAAAGGGCTGGGGATCTGGCTCAGTCGTTAAGCGCCCTTGGGTTCAATCCCTGGTGCCACAAGAGAACGACCTGAACTCCAAGTGTTTGCTTATCTATCTCCTGCTTACACAACTGCTCATCTGTTCCACCTCAGTGCCCAGCGGAGTGCAAAGCAGACAGCTGGCATCTAAAGACGGAACTGTGCTGTGTACGCTGGCTAACAGATGGAGGGAGCAATGGTCACTGCGTGCCCACACCCACTGAGGAATATCGACTCCGTAAGAATCCCCAGAAGACCAGGCAGCTTCCCCAGGGCCACTACCTCTGCCAGCACCCCCTATGGCTTCTGAAAGGCGAACAAAAGAAAACCAACATCTCATAAGGCTTTGCAAATTCATCTCCTCCTCTTTTCAAGGAAACTTCACGAGTTAGGCACTATCACCCTCACTTTACGATTAAGAGAAATAAGATTCAAAGCATTCAGGAAACTTGCTCAAGGCTGGATAACCACTGAACAAGTGACAGCGATGGGACTTGAACACAGAGCTCTGGGAGTCCTAAAGCTCTTTCCACCACAGCAACATGTGCCATTTTGGTTCATACCTCTGCGCCTTTGCAGATGCTCTTCCTACCAATCAGAATCTTTGTTTCTCCAGTACAGGGTAAAGTCATCTGTAAGCACACAGTCACTCTCCTCTGCATCATAACAAAGCTAGTTCCTCAACTCAGTCCTCCCTTAGCACATTGTGTATAGGTATTTCTCAGCTGACACCTCAATTGTTTGACTTTTTTTATGCTGATCTCTCAGAGGCTTGAGCACCATGAGGGTGAGGCTCAGAGTCCTAGTCATTTCTCCATCTCCACCATCTGGAGCTTAATGTATAATTCAATGTGGGTTTGTTGAATGAATGGCTGAATCAACAGATGTATGGAGTCCTCCAATACACTCAGTATCCATGGCGGGCATTCATTTATTCCTGTATAACATCAGGGTAGCGGTACCATAATCTTATCTGCTGATTGCTTGGCCCTAACTGCCCAGTGACTGGGCAGCCATTTTTCTGGTTCTAACTTCATCTTGCCGGTTTCAGCAGATGGTCACTGGCTCTCTCACAAGGCTGGGTATGTTCGGGGTGAGGAAAGACAAACAGGTGGGCAGTATACCTTCCCAGGAAACAGGCTTTCTGAGTTTTAATCCTACTTTTTTTTTTTTTTTTTTTGCTAATCGGATGTACAATAAATTCACATATCACTCTCTGAATCTCAGTTTCCCAAAATGGAAAGTGCATATTTGAATATGAGACAACTTCATTGATTTTCTAACTTTTTATCACCAAGGATCTATTGTATAAAGTTTTTCTCCTTTATCCTCATGTTTTGAAATCTCCCCTTTATTAATAAGAAAAATTATCACCTATTTAAAAAAAGAAAAACACCTTTATATAGTGAGTGCATAAAAAGAGTTTAATAGGCCAGCAACCATCTAAAACTCCAAATGAAATGCACTGATAATGTGAGATAACTAATGCTAAACACCAAACAGATAATTCTAGCCTAAAGCAAAGATCTTGCATGCTTCTGTCACCTGTGAGGCTGGGTCTAGATAAAGTCATGGTTCCCTGCAGTCTTCCTAAAATAGTGGAAATAGTCAATTGACTCCTTTCTAACTTCAGAGCCCTCAGGGTTACCCAATTATCCAAGTAGACCCAAATGCACTCAGAGGTTGCTGAGATCTGTGATTCTTATACGTGCAAGTCCTGGAGGAGAATTAGATCCCTTTCTTGCTGGAATTCAGGGACTCCTAACTAGAAAATCGCACTCATAAAGGAGAAACAACCCCTCACAACTCCAGAAATAGGGGGAAAATTAAGATGGTAGAAACATAATAGACTTGAACAACGACAGTGCATTTTCAAATGGAAAACATCTACGCAAAACAGAAAATTTGGGGGGCTACACTTGACTTAGACAGAAGTGGACACGAGAAACCAACAGACATTTGGTTGGTGCAGGAAATGCATGCTACAGGTTCCCTTACGGGGCATGAAGCAAAGTTAACACCAGCTCGATACTTACAAGTAATAGGAGTAGGAATAAGCATTTCTTCTATATATTGATGGGCAGTCAGATGAAGGAAATGTCCAAAAAGGGGGGGAAAAAGAAAAGACAAATAAAGAAGAATTAGATTTATATGAAATCTTGGTTCTTAGAAATGCACATTTTACTTCAGCATCCCTAAGCTCAAGGAGATGCAGGTTTCTCTATCAATCATCTTTGCTGAGAATTAGACACTTTCAATGACAGAAGAAATGAGAGAGACATCTCCTAAGAAAGGAAAACTCACTATCTCACGCAGAGAAAGCCAGTTTCGTGTAAGCTGTTTTTGTTGTGTGACAGCTTTTCCTTACGCCAACTAAAACTAGCTTCTTTGTAATTATGGATTTCTTTGGTCTTAGATCAGTTTTCTGTGGCATATTGGAGGTAGACTACCGTCCTTCCACATGACAGTGTTCCTATGATCTAAGCTACACCACCCCCACTCCCTGGGTCTTTGCAGGTGAAAGCACCAGAATCTGTTTAATAAAGTCATTTCCAGAGCAAGGAAATCATATGGCCAACATCCAAGATGCCTTCCCCAGAAACCCCACTTTCCATATGGACACACGTCCTTCCACACTGAAACAGGGTTGGCCCTGTGTGACCAATGGCATGTGGTAGAAATTATGTTCTGAGACTTTCCAAGGTAGGTATTAAAGAAGCCTCCTAGCTCTTGCCAAGTCTTTGGGATTCTCTTGGAACCCTGAGTCTCAAGGTAAAAAGTTCAACTTCCCTGAGGCCACCATACCTGCGAGATCACAGGGAGAGGGCCTGAGGCATCACAAAGAGAAGGAAATGTCCCACCAACCTCCAGCCAATCATGTCCCAGCTGAGACTCTTGACATCACGAACAGAAACAAGTCATTCCCTTTAAGCCTACCCGAAGTGAAGACTTGCGACAATAAGTAAATATCATTTTTCAAGTCATTAGATTTTGGTGATCATCAAAATTCAACCTATTATGAATGAGCACTACGTTAAGAAGCAGGTGTTCCAATTTTTCAGTCTGAACAGACCTTAATTTGAATAAACCCTTTGTCTTCTCATCTGTTGCTTAGGTATGCTGAACTCGATTAGTAATTTGCAAACTACCTTCCCAGGACCCCAGGTATTGTAAAGCAGGAGGAGGACACTAAGAAAGTGGTGCTGTTGCTCCCCCACAAAAGGTAGAACATCTCCATTTTTATCTATTTTATAAATTGGAGTTTCATCTAAGAATTCACATGGCTAACAATTCCACTTTCCAAAAGAAAGCTTTAAAAATCACTGCCTTCAATTTCTTTCTAATGTCCCCCACTAGCTCTTGGCTTCCCAGCAATCACAAACCTCAAAGAAGCCCATGATATTCCCTTTGTTGTAATTTCTCTGATGTTGTAAGAAAATAAATAGGAATGTTTTTATTTCACATCAGATTTTGCTACATTGACAATAAGTGATACAGTTGAGAAAAATGGCTAGAAACCCAGGTTCTAAAATATCCATCTGAGTAAGCAAGAACAGCTTCCTTCTCTCTTGAATTATTCGAGTAATTGCAACCATTATCCCATTTGCTTGTCACCAGGAGATACAGTCTTTATAACCACATAGGTGGGATCCCAAACTCCCCCCTTTCAAGTTGGAAGTGGCCAAAGCCTTCAGGGCAGGGGTAGCTCTGTTGACAAAGCCCAGCCTACGCCCTTGAAGCTCCAGAAGCAAAGTGACTGAGAGATGAAAAGACAGAAGCACACATCTCCTTGAGAGGATGAGCTGGGAGAAATGAGACACAGTTCAGCAAGTCCTGGCTCCCCCAAAACTACTCAGTATCCTGGACCAAACAGACAGTTATAAATTTGGAACTGTAATAGATGGAAATGGAATAACTCCTGGCAAGTCATCAAATCCCCCCACCAGCCACACAGGTTGGCACTGCAAGAAGATCATGGCAGGTGGGTCCACTGCCTGGAAATGTTATTTTTTGGGGACAGAAAGCTCAATATCCATTTGATGACAATTTACAAATATTTGTTGCCATTGTTTGAATGTCCCCCCTTAAATTCACGTTGAAACTTAATCCCCAAATTCTTATGTTGATTGTATTTGGAGGTGGGACCTTTGAAAAGTGACTGGGATCACATAAGGTCATCAGGGTGGGAATTACGGCTTTATAAGAAGAGGAAGAGAGATCTGAGCTAACACACGCTTGCTCTATCTCACCATCTGATTCCCTTACCATGCTCACCATGTTATGACACAGCAAGAAGGCCCTTGCCAGATGCCAAGCAGAGGACAGCACCATGCTCTTGGATTTCCCAGCCTCTAGAACTGTGAGAAATAAGTTTTTTCTTTATAAAATATCCAGCCTCAGGCAATTTGTTATAGCAACAGAAAATGGACTTTGATATCTGGGTCCATTATATCGTCAAGAACACTGGGCTGAGAATCAAGAGGCCAAAGTTCTCATTCCATTTTTAAAGTCTGGATTAGTGTGCCTTCTTGGGCAAGCAGATTCCTCCCTTCTTCACACTCTGTTTCCTGATCCATACATAACTGATAGCTCAAAAAGTGTCAAGCAGTGGACATATGAGAAGCCTCCTCAGCATCTCAGCACCAACCTCAAGCCACATAGTCTTGAGCAAGTCACAAAATAGTAGAGTCCCAGTTTCTCCATCACCAGCTTAGGGGCAATAGTTACCTATACCTGCAGTTATTGTGCCATTTGATAATTTATATTCAAATTAGATATGGTGTATAATATATATTGTTTTATGTGAATTACATTAACTTAGTATTAAATTATATTACCTTAAACTTGGAGTATACTAAGGATGGATAAAAGGCAGCTTATGACCCTACTTCATCCACAGATGTAAGGTTGGCTCCATCTTATTCTGGTCACCAGGACAAAACGTTCACCTCTCTAGTAGTAATAAAAATACTAATAAAGTAAGAACAAATACTTCGGCAACACTTACTTCATGCTAGGCAGTGTTCATGGTTCTTATCACACACTAACTCATGCGTTCTTCACCACATCCTTAACAGATTGGTGTCATTATCATATTTACTTTAAAGATGAGGAAACTGAGGCAGGAAGGTGAAGCAGCTCACTGAAGGCCACACAGCTAGTGACTGCATTTGACAGCACGCCAGCTCCAGAGCCCATGCTCCCGCCCACTGTGCGTCCTTCAGGAAGCATGGAAACGGGAGCAACAGCAAGCCAGGCACAGAGATGCCACTGGCCTTACCTCTTTTAATCATCCCTGCAACCCCGTGGAGCAGACGTTGTTACTCCCGACTTTAGTTGAGGAACATGAGGCTCTAAGAGGTCACTCCTCAATAGGCCAAAGAGATCTTTGGAGCAACTGCAAAGCTTCCATCCCGAGGGGAAGTTCCTCACTGCCTGCCCACCTCCTCGAGGCCCCCAGGCTACACTCAGAACTCTGAATGTCTGGCTTTTCTGCTCTCAATCTCTAAGATTCACCTCTGCCTGGGCGACTTCTCTTGACAACATGTCTCCTTCACCTTCAAACCACAACCACCTCTTCCAAGTAGCTTTTCTGAATTACCCAGATGTCGCCAGAAGCCAGAACTTTCTCTGACTGGGCTTCAAAGAAACTCCTCAAAGGATGGTAACAGACAAACCTTTATTAATTGCATCTTTCCCCAATTAAACTTCAACTTCTTCCAGAGCAAGCAGCGTAGATCTTTACTCTGTGATCAAAACACAGGTTACACGTATGTTTTCTCTAAGCCTTGAAGATTTACTGAAGTCCTAAATTTACAAGAATACAGTGATATTGCAAGTAATAGATTGCCTGAAACTAAAAATCCTGAGTAGGAAGACAGCTGTGCTTAAGAAATATAAAAACAAAACAATAACCCTAAACTTAATAAATCATATATTGCAGAATTGTCTTTTCAGCTGACTAATAAGATTGCCTCCAGGCACAGTTTACCTGTGTTCCATACCATTTTAACAGGGCTAAGTTGTCTACCTAAAAGCCCATTTGATGATATACCCACCCATCCATCTCATAAACCCATCCATCCATCCATCCAACCATCCATCATCCACCTGTCCACGTACTACATAAGTGCGCTTACTCATCTGTCCATCCATTCACTTACCTACCCATCCATCCAACAATCCCTCCGCCATCCACACAGCCATCTTTCCACCATTAATTTAGCAAAAATGTAGTGAAGGCCTCCTAAATGCCTGTCTTTCCCAAGTGCTAGCGATAGACAAGTCCACTTGTTGGATGTGAGAGCAGACAAGAAAATTATAAAACTGATGATAAAGGCTATCACTTAAATAGTAGGCTATCACTTATGTACAGATACTATTCTAAGTAAATTAGGTAAAGCATTTTACTTAGTCCTCACAATAACACTATGAAGTTTATCGTCTCTGCTTTACAGACAAGGAAAGTGAGGTTAAGAAACTTGTCCAAATTGGAAAGGTTGGTAAGTGGCATGGCAGGTGTAGATTCCAGGCCAATCTTACTTGAAGCCTGTGTCCATCACTGCTATGTTATATGTTCTTCTGGCATGATGTAGCAATACAAGTAGACAAGGTGGACCAGAATCTGTGATGCTTGAATCATAAAGACAAGGGGAAGCTGGATGTGGGAGGGAGGGGAGGGTATTCTTTGGCAGACAAACTGTTTTGTGGATGGGTGGATGGGAAAGGCTAATTCTCCCAAAGCTTAAGCAGCTTAGTCTCTGTCCTATAGGTCATGGGGAAAACCCAAGAAGCCAAGTAGTCGAACGCTTATTCTAGATGGATGAGTCTAGCAAGAGGGTGAAGAGAAACTTGGAGAGGAGAGAGATTGTGGCCGTAGAAGCTATGGCAAAGGCCAAGGCAAGAGGTCCTTGCAAGGACTGTGGGTTCAGAAAAGTAGAGGTGAATGTGAGGGTGATTTTAACACAGAGTCAACAGGTGATTATATTTGAGCATGTTCAGGGGGACTTCAAGGTTTCTAGCTTGAGTGTTTGCTCATGTTGAGTGCCAGCCAGAGAAGCCATCCCTTTCCAGGGTGTGTGGTAAGAAGCGAGTTAGAATGGGGTGGGAAAAGATGATACATCCTATTTGGGCTATTTTTCCACTTCATTTAACCCTTTGAAATTATGCCACACAATTCAGCATGTCAGCAGATCCTGTTTCACATTCCATCCAGGTTAGATGCTTAAGAGTATGGACTCCTTTGTCAGATTGCCTGAGTTTGAGACCCAGCTCTTCTTTATTAGCCATGGGATTTCAGGTAATTTCCTTAAACTCTATGTGTTTCAGTTTTCTGTGGCATACTACAGTTTAATAATGTGCACTATCTCTCTTAGTTCACCCAATAGTTAGTTTTTCTGATTCTCTCATTGGTTTTGGTTTTGTTTGGTTCCCTGAATAGACAATGCATTCCCTGAAGGCTCAAACCATGGTACAACTTTTACATACTGCCCTCCTGCCTGTCACTCTCCTATCACAGGACTTGGTACACCACTTGATGTTGATATTTTGGTCTGTGTTCTGAGTGAAACTCTCTTGTATAAGAGTTAGAGGGTCAATACTGGGCTCCATCTGTTTTAATTTCACTGGGGTTTTCCATTCAAAATCTTTTTAGGAAAATCCTAGCAACTGCAGGGCACATTTGAGATAAAGATGAATCAGAATAGACAATGGATAGCCCAGTGGAGGAGATGAGATGAATACTAAAGTCAATGTAAGGCAGGGCTACCTGGATCCTCACAGAGAGGATCCAGATGGTGAAGAGATTGCAACTAGGTTAGAGGTCAGAAAGGTCACTAGAGAACCCTTTAGAATTGGACCTTAAACATAGGCAATATCTAGTCACATGGAGCTGAGGAATGTAAGCATTAAATGAGGAGGAAAGTTCACAAATAAAATTACAGGAGTAGAAGTGACATTAGGAGCCCAGCCAGGATCACTGCAAGCAGGAGACAGCATAGCTTGACAAAGTTTCCCAGATGACTTGAACATCAACATCTGCTTCTTTCCTTACTTTTGCCTGGTGAACTGTGGCTGTAGTGAATAAGCCACTGGAAGATTTTAGACAAAAGGCTTTGGGGTGTGTGCTTCATTTTTGGCACATTAATCTGGCTACAGTGGGGAAGAAGGTTTGGGTGGTGGCCAGTGAGGAGGCTCATTCAACAGAGAAATAGAGGCCCTGCTCCAGGGAGGGGGCAGCATGGAGAGAGAGGATGAGGAGTAGATACGACTAAGAGACTGCCAAGTGGTAGGCTTCGAGGAATCCAGGGTGATGAACAGGATGGAAGGTTGTACCTATTGATGTAGGATTGGAGACATAGTGAGCAGTAGACAATGATTTTTGACTCTACAAAATACTCGGGGGATTTTCAAGGCAGATGACACAGAGGAATGGGACACCAGTGAGACAGAACTAAAGCAGCAGACCCCAAACTCCTAGGCCATTTCCATCTTCAGGTCTACAGAATGACAGCCACCAGGTAGTATCATAAAGACATGAGGGAAGACTTGTGTACCTGGCTTGGTGGCTGCATTGCGCCAGAGCATCATGCCCTGCAGGGGGAGCTCATGGGAAGACCTTGATGAGGAGGTAGTACTTGGGGGTCCTATTTGGAAAGCCATGGGACTGATGGTTAGCGGGTAATGGGAAGTTTGTAGGTGAAGAAACATGTCGGGACATTTCATTAAGGGAAACACATCCCTAGGTAGTAGTGTGAAAGCAGGAAACATTAGCCAAGAGAGGAAAAGTGGTATCTGAATTTGAGCTTCCTGTTGCTGGTCTATGATTTGCTTATTTTCTTTTAATCTTCTTGGGCCAACAGCATAGAAGCCAGTGATGTGGGTTCTGGAATCACAGAGCCTGGGTTTGAATCTCAATTCTGCCCAAGACCTTGACCAATGCATGTAATCCCTTTGAACTTTTCTCAAAAATTAAATAAATAAATGAAAATGAAAATTAAATAAATCAGAATTATCAACAGACTTACCAAATTGTGGTAATTAGGAGGATTATAATCAAAATATGGCAGCCATATAAAAGGAAAATGGAAAGATTAGGTCAGTGTGTGAATATTAATTGCAACATTGCTGTTAGCACATCAGTGATGGACTTGGGACTGGCCTAGTAGGGTTGAGGTCATGTGTGAGGGAGTGTCCCTGTTGATATTGTGTATTTTAATTTCTCAGCCAGATATAGGCAACAAAGCCCAACCATTAACCCATTTGATCTCCAAAATAGCCCTGTAAGAGTGGCTGCTTGTCACAGTTGAGAAAGCAAAAGTTGGGATTTGTTAAATTGCATCTCCATGGCAAAGAGAAAATCAACAGGACTACAGAAATTTGGGCACAAGTTTTTGGATTTCCAGTCCAGTTACAAAGGGTCTGCATCCAAAAGACTGGGAGCTACTGGAGGGCAGATACAAATCTCAGATAATCAATCAAAGATGGATACTCATCTCAGAGTAGATTCTCATATTTCAAACTCAAGACACTCCAAATTCATCCTCGGAAAACTCACTATGTGGACAGGCAAAACATGGTTTGCAGATCATTCAGTCTGATCCAAGCAGAGTTAAGTAGAGGAGGAGAAATAAAGGGTGGCCAGAACCATGCTCAGAACTCACTTTAAAATATCTCCCTAAGAGTTGCATAGTCCTCATTTGAGAAGTGTGAAGAGATGGAGAGGTGACTGTAGGATTCTCCAAAGGTACATGGCCTCCAGCTTTGGGGAACAACTGGACTCCAGAAAGCAGTTCAGAAACATGCAGTTGAAACTTGGGGACAGATGCACTTAATTTCACACCACGCAAACAGTAAAGTATAGAACTTCTCATATATAAGTTACCAACACACACCTTCAACCATCAAAATATACTGGATAAGGCACTAAGGTTTGAGATTCACCTTAATTTGCACTGAAGACACCCAAGGCCTTCTGGTATTAAGTTAAAGAACAACACAAGTGGCCTGGAAACCCCTTAGCTGCCAATTTCTGTACAGGAATCTGTCAACTACCCTAAGGAGAGGAGGTGAGGAGTGAAGGGCACTCAGGACCACAGGACCAAGCCAGCCATGAGGCTCTCTCTACATCAGGATTCAAAATGATACTCATGAAAAGGAGATATATGTTAGTGCATCCTGGCACCCATACTATAACATTCCAAGATATACATGTGGTCAATAGATCCAAGAGAAAAAGAGCCATTATCAACCGTGACAGGGCTAAAACCACACTGGTCATTAACTGCAACAAGGAAGGAAGGGCTCCAGGTTCCTGTCTTAAAGTGCTCACACAATCCTGTACATCTCCATGTAGTTCTAATTATGTGTAGTTCCACAGTCAAAGAAGTCCAGTCCAAACAGTCAAAGTTATTACAAAAAAAAAAGAAGAAAAGAGAAAAAAAATCTTAACTGAAATTTATGAATTTTAACTTGCTTGCATCCTTTGTAAATTATTGGGGAGTTTCACTTAAATGGTCCATCAGCATCTTGTATAGCTTTTGGCCTTTCATCTTTGGAGATCCTCTCCCCTATTAGGAAACAAATGCAAGCAAGAACAAAACACTCCTTAGGCTTTGCTGATCTTCTCCCTCTCTTCCAATCCCTCTATTTTTCCAATATCTAAATGTAAATTAGTGTCTTTTGTTAAGCCCTTTCCCTTGTCCTTTGAACTTCAAGTCCTTTTCTGCTGGTTCTCTAGTTCTGTGTACAAAAAGAAACCCCTAAGAGGGAGAGAAAGTCTCTTTGGAAACAGAAAAGGAGTCCTAGCACTAACAACAGAAAGCCCGTGAAATGGAGCCACTGGGGACATCTGTTTACTGGAAACATCCAGGGCTGTAACTTTAGGGAGACTGAATCAGTAGAATCTATCAGGAATAGAAAGCCAGAGAAGGCAGAAGACAGGGGAGAAGTCCCCAGCAAGCTCAAACCAGAGTGGGGGTTACAGCTCTGAGAATTCCTGGATCCAGGAACTACAGGTGATAATGGTGCCCTGAAGGGATGGTGACACAGGGATCCTAACCCTTGCTGATTTGTCTCTTATTTGGAGGTTTCTTTTCCTTTAATATCTCTTTCTTCCAGCTGTAGGCAGAAGTGTGGCCAGCCCTAAGTTACTAGCCATCTGAAATGAATGACATGTCCCTGGTTTACAGATAGGCATGGGGTTGGCGGAGGTGCATGGAAGTGAAGATGCTCACCAGGGCTTCTTTGGACACAGAAAGATATTGTAGGTTAGTGGAAAGAGACCTATGCCTAATTTCTCTCTTCCTCCCCATTCTCTCCTATCCTCCTCCCTAAACCCATTGATAAATAGCGCCTATCAACTAGGTCAGAAAGTGTCTAATTTTTTCCAAATGATACTGTAATGCAAACACTGACCACCATCCCCACCCCACATACACTGCCTCTATGTCCGAGTTTGGCTTCCTGGGAAGACATGGTGATCATGTGAACCTGTTGGTTGAGTCTGCCAAGCAGGGTTTTACAGATGTGCGAGAGGATGAAGAAACTCAGAAGAGGTTAAAACCACACAAAAGACTCACGTCATACTTTCTCCCACCCTGGAGAAGGAGAGCCCTTTCCTCCCTCCCAGAGAGTCACACATTTCAGAAATAGCTGTTGAGAGGGAAGTGAAATTTCTTCCACAGCTCACAGACAATGGTGACATGGGTTAAGCCAGGCTTTAGAAAGAGCAAAATTGGAACAGCATATCTGACTCACAAATCAGTGGCAAAGAATGAGGAAATTCCAGGTCTGTCAAGCAGATATTCACTTGTATTAAATTGGTCACCGTTTCCAGGTAGACAAACCCAAACTCCCTACTGCCTCTAACACGTCTGCGACGCTAAGATTCATGCCATAGATCTTTTATGTGCAATGTGCTTACTGCCTGGGGAGAAATCAAAGCTCATATTCTACCTTGTATAACAGTGGCTCACTCGCCACTGAGACGGATAATATGGTGGGGCTTTATCCATGATGAGCTTACGATAATACAGTGCTGTCCTTAGCCCTTTGGGGAATCCTTATCTCCCATTTAACATCGCACCTCATCTTCCTCCCAGTCTTTCCAACAGGGAAATCTGTAGTTGGATGAGAACCTTAACTCATCAGCCATTCTTCTGAGAGCTCAAGGCAAGAAGTGATGGAATCAGATAAAAGGTGTAAGAAAGGACAAAGTCCTTGCCTTGAGCTACCTTGTGAGAGGAGAGAGTGGCTGATTCTACGCAGAACTGTACGAGAGACAAAGGGACATTCTGGCGCGCCTACGTGGCTGCAAGGAGAATGGCATGCATGGTGCAAACCCCAATATTTTTGAGTTACTGATGGCTGGAGATGGGAACATTGCTTTTTTTGAAAAAAAAAAAAATTCCTGCATCCATATGTATGTGGCTCCTAAGGTAGAAGCTGGGATTAGCCATTGGGACATTCAGTCCTTTTGTTCTGGAGTGGAACAGGTTTCACAAGCATCTTTCATCCTGTAGATGGAAAGTAGTCCCTGCCCTTATTGACAGGGCTGTCCTGAACTCTGGAGTAACCAAATGCAGAGCTTTAGGCTCAGGCGTTAGTTTGATTAACGATGCAAGATGGCAGTATTTACTGGGGGCAGGGTGTGTTGTTGCTGTACATATTATAATGTAGATAAATGCTTTGTTTGCTTTCACAAACTGGGAGGGTAGAGACTAAGATTGGAGCCCTAGAGACGTGGAGATGATTAGCAGGCCTGGCCATGTGGTGACAGGCAGGGACTAAGGAAAGGTGATCAGGAGGACTCTCTATTAAGAGGAATAACCCATAACTCTCGGGACACTACCATCTGACATTCATCCTTTGTATTTCCTCCGCCTCTCTGTAATTCCCTTGTGTTAGCCTCAAGCTTTGTGAATCTCTATTAAACAGAAGGTGCTAGTGTCTTGGGGATAAAGGAGGCATCTGCACTCTTTCTTTTATCAACAATGCAATTTGTAGAAAAATGCACCCAGTGTGAGAAAACAGTGTTAGTTGGCCAGAGATGCCCAGGGACGCATCCTGCTGAGAGGCACCGAACAGCAATAAGCAGCTGGGAAGGTTCTATGAGGCATGCAGTCAGAAGAAGCCTGGGATAGGAGAGTCTCTGGGACTTTCACGGAAGTTTGAGGGAAGCTTGGGACACAGCTATCTGACCAGTGGACAGCAGGTATTAAAGGTGAGGTGTTTCTTTCCTACAACTGAATTTCTGGGATCGCCTACCTTTTGGGGGCTCCCCAGCTATCTTAGAGACATGAGCAATCACAACAGAGCAGCTAACTCAAAGAAGACTCATTTCATGATATGCAGAATCCACCAAGGTGGTCCAGCCACAGGACTCCCTGGCCCTGAAATAAGCTGGCCAAGCTGGCCTTCTCAGGGCCACTTGCCAAGCATGCAGCACCCACTCTTCCAATAACAACACAGTGAGCCACAGCTGGCTCAAATGTTTCAGGACGTTGGCAATCATAAGGTCCCCGAGGGACAGGGACCAACAGCACATTGACCTGGCCACGCAGGGCAGCCATGGCAGTGGGGTCACCTGGAGTCAGGAGAGTCTTCAGGGCAGAGTCAGAGACTCACCTCCTTTTGATGGTGAGCATCACGCCGAGCAGAATAATGATGAACATGAGCAGGCCAGCGATCACGCCAGCCATCTTCACCGTGTTGTCCACCTGCTTCTCTGGCTCCACGGTGTTAGAATTCTGGGTGGAGGCACCTTGATGGGGAAAAGGGAAGGAGGAAGATGTTGAAAAGGCTCGCACATGTGACTACACAATAATCCACACAGCAACTGTTCGTACTGACAGAGAGCAACTAGGTGCCAGGCATTGAGCTAAAAACTGTACGCACATTATCCCATTAGAACCTGTTGAAGATGAAGAAACTAACATGTAGAGAAATTGTGTTGCCCAAGATTTCAAAACTGCATCCTTTTCCTCTCATGAGAATAAGTGGAAGATTTTGTTCTTGGGATCAAACTTTGGAACCACCATTTAGAAGCTGGAGTCACAGAATTATTCCTAACCCTGCTTTGTTCTTTCACATAAATGGTGAAAATAACAACTATGTGTTAAGGCAATACAATTAAAACCAGTGGAATTTTAAAGATAAAAAGATAGCTTGTGTTTTGTTCTTTATATGAAACAAATTGAAAGGTAAGAATGCAATGTATTAAAGGGAAGTGACTTGGGTTCACTCCAAGTTTGGACATTTATTTTAACCTGTGGACTCAAGCCCTGATGGAAGAAGGTGGGTACTTACTGCACCCTTAGCACTGTGCTGGGCAATTCACAGATGTAGCTTGGTCAATCCCACAAACATTCCCAAAGGTCAGGATTGATTTTCCCGTTTTATATTACAAGAAAACCAAGGGAGTTGCTAAAAGCCACATGTTTGACGAAGTTAAGCCAGGATTCCACAGGTGCTGCCTCCAAATTTAGTCCTTAATGGTCAGAAATCTTGCATTCAACTTTCAAGTCCCCAGTTTCCGTAGTCTCCCTCTTCCTACAATAGCAATTTTGCTTCTGCCATGGCAAAACACATAACGAAAGAATGCCAAAGCTCAGTCTCTGCATGCTCAGAACTGGGGGTTGAAGGTAGCTTCCTGTTACAGACATTCTGGAAAATGGTGCAGGGGTTACCAGCACTCGAAGTCAATGTTCTACTACTGCCTTTGTACGCCTATTGGTATCATGTTTGGGTAAGGCAGCTTAAAGTCCAAAGCATGCTTTTCCTAAGCCATTCCTCCGATTGCGCCACATCAGTACCAGCTCATTCTTCATCAGCCAATATACCCTCTCTGGTTGCTTCTCCCCCTGGGAGTTTCTCTCTCCTCTAAATTCTGATAACACTTTATAACATTTTACACATACCTCACAATATCTCTTACCACAATGTAGTGATATTATTAGTTATTTGTTTCCACATCTGTCTCCTCCACTGGTCTGCAAGCTCCTCAGAGGCAAGATTATGCCTCATTTATCTTTGTTTTCCCATGTTAGCAGAGAGCTGAGCTCATAATAGGGGCTCCCTAAATGTTAGTGGTTTCTCGGTGTTTAGCTGAAGGGATGATGTCTCTGCCCACACACATTTGTTCCTATGGAATCAAATTGAGTTTTCTCCTTTTTGCAGTCGTGTTTTCTCAGAACTCAGCTGAGTCTTGAGTTTGGGGATGCTAATGAGCATAAGCTTTGGTTCCGGTTCCCCAAATTCGCTCATGTTTAAGAACAGCCCTCCAGCACATCAATGCACCTCTTTCTTTTTGTTTCAGAGTATAGTGTTTCCTCTCTCACTGCACTTTCCCCACACTGCTGGAACTTGGAAAAGTTGAATTTACTTCTCCAAGTCTCCCTAGTGGGAACTAGAAGAGGGATTGCATCCCATTCATCTAATCCCAGTGTTTAGTACAGACCTCCTTCCTCAAAAGGGAGGTAGATGATTATAGTATAATATGAAGGTGTGTGGATGAGAACTATTTGCTTATTTATTCATTAAATCAAGCATTATTTTGCTCCCAAACACCCAAATGCTGTGTGCCTAGCTATGCAGTCTGTAGGGTTAAAAAGCCTTCTCCTGGAAGCACTTTTGGATGAGGATTTTACTCGTTCTTTTTAGCAGCTAAAGGCAAGATCTACTCATCAAATCACAGGGCTGTCTAAGAAGGCTCTGTTAATATCTGGCCTAGACAATTTCTGGGGGAACTGGTCAGCCACCTTCTTAGAAATGCCAGTCTGACATTCTGGAGCAAGAGTTAGTTCTGAGTGGCTCCTCAGTAGTCACCATTTCCCAGATTGCAAGCATGGCTCTATTGCCTTTGAGCACCTCAGACCACAATTCTCTCAATATTGACAGTCTTTTTATTTGGATTTGGAGCAGTTACTCAGTGGTAGTTACACACTATACTTAGAACCTGCTACAGAGACCTGTTCTGAAGGCTGGAAGTATAAAGGCCAAGAGCCCCTGGAAAGGATGTTCTTACTCTAGGAGCACTGTTATCAGCTTGCGTCTGATGAGATTGATGCTTCATTCCTTCAGTGAATAACTACAAGTACCCACTACATGCCAGTTGAGCAATGCAGGCAAAGCATCTGTCCTCAAAGGTCTACAATTGGTGGTGATTGGAGGTAGTGGGATACAACTAATACACTAAAAATCAGTAATACCAAACTTTCAATTCTACTAAGGGTTTGAACATGGAGGCACAAGATACTTGCAAAGTGCATAGAAGGGCAATGAGTCACTTCTGGAATGAAGCATTTAGCAGGGTGAGCTCCAAGGTTGTAAGTAAGCAAAGGAATCATGGGAAGAGCATATGATATGAAAACAGCAGAGGAAATAGCCTTGGCCAAGCCTGTGTGATGTGGCATGGACCCTGGTGCATTGAGGAAATGTAGCATAATAAGAGTGAGAAAGCATGAAGAATGGGCTAAGAAGCTAGAGAGGGCATCATGATCCAGAGCACAGGGGACATTACAGACCACAGTGAAAGTTTTTATTCTGTAGCCTAAGAAACATAAAGAGCCATTAAGTGTTATCCATGGAGCAATGATATAGTCACATCTGTATTTCCAACAATCATTCCAGCTTCAACATGGAGCCAAAGGAGACCGGAG
>PVKS010026085.1:0-29068 GCA_004027875.1 Aplodontia rufa | reverse complement strand
ACCCTATCCATCCACCCATTCATCCAACCATCCACCCACCCACCCATCCACGCCCACCCCTATCCATTTCCCACCTATCCAATCATCATTCACCCATCCATCCATTCAACCACCCATTTGTCCTTCCTTTCCTTTCTTCCTCCCCTCAGCCTTCTTTCCAATCATTCATAATAATTTGAGCGCCAACTTGTGCTCCTTGTGCCTCGTAATTTCTGTGACCTTGGATAAGTTACTTTACCTCTTTGAACTAAGGTTTCCACACATGCAAATGGAACTTTGCAGAGTTGTTGGGAAGATGAAATGAAATAACCCGTGGGTGAAATACCTGGCTCATAGTAGATGCTCTGTAGCTGGCAATTAGGGCTGGGATTTAAAAAACACAATCTTCTGGAAGCTTTGATTTTGCTCGGCAGCCTTGATATACATATGTAAGGCAGTTGGAGAGGTTTTGTTTGTCTCTGTCTTGAGACAGGAACAATGAGAGAGAGAGAGAGAGAGCAAGAGAGCGAGAAAGAGGGAAACAATTTTTTATTTGCTTTTCATGTGTCCTTCGTTGCTCTGAGACTTCGTTGTGTATGTGGTGCTGGGGTTTGAACTCGTGTACTCGCGCATGCCGGGCAAGTGCCGTAATCGCCGAGCCACAGCTCCAGCCCCTAGTTGGACAGTTTTTTTTTTATTAGATGAATATGGAGTTACAATTGAGGGGGAATCATTGTCAAACAATCAAGACCAAATGTACATTTACATAGTTATCCAAGGCTGGTGCCATGTCATGGATGCCCCCGCTTGGGTTCCGCGTGATTCTGTTTCCCCCAGAAGAACCCCTGAGTTAAATGGACATCTCATGGAGGTCAGAGATCTCCTTCTGAGATGATTCCCCCATATTCCCACCCTCCAGTCTCCTAGGTGTTCTTCCTAAGCCCTGTCCCCCACCCTACGCCTCCAGGTATTCTAGGCAGGTTCCCCCTGTTTGTGTAAAAATTCATACATTTTGAGGTTATTATTAGCTTAGCCATCTAACATACTGTTTCCAGATGTCTTCTAGCTTCCACAAATGAGAGAAAACATTCGGCCCTTGAGTCTCTGAGATTGGGATACTTCACTTAGCATAATTCTTTCCATCTCCATCCATTTGGCTGCAAAAGCCATAATATCGTCTTCTCTAATGGCCGAGTAGTATTCCATTGTATATAAGTACCAAAGTTTTTGAATCCACTCGTCCAGTGAGGGCCATCTGGGTTGGTTAGTTGGACAGTTTTAACAAGCACAGATTACCAAAAGGCCATCGCACCTGACAGGCCTGTGTGTGTCAACTCTGGGCCTGGGGCTGAAGCATTCAAGGTGAGGGAGAGAAGAGCTTCTGACAGAGTTACGTTGTTAGCCAGACTTTCAGGATTTGGGATTGCTAAGAGAGAAGGTGACTGGGTATCAGGAGATGGGCTCTCTCAAGCAAAAGTATGTTCTTCTACGAAAGTGCCGTATCTTTTCTTTACTCTTTGGTCATGCTGGGGGAGGAACCTAGGATCTCATGCATGCTAGGCAAGCATTCTACCACTGAGCTACAGCCCCAGACCCCGAAAGTGCCATGTCTTGGTTTTATTTGCATTTCCAACCCATCAGCCATGACACCTGCCTCCTCTGCCCCTCTCCCAGCCCCAAATCAGCAAAAGCCATTGATTACTAAATTCAGTTCATGCAATCCGTCAAGACTGACAGATTATTTGCAAGGGACAGTTAAAAGATTCTGACTTAATCAGTGATTATGAAGCACTTGTTACTTGCCGAAGTACTGTGCTGGAGTCTTCACGTACCTATGAGGAGGTATTGTTATATCCATTTTCAGAGGAAGAGACTGAGGGTCAGAGAGAATTCCCCAGGACCATACAGTTAGTAGATGCAGAGCCAGGATTCCAACTCAGGTACTCTGATTCCTTGCTTTTTCCTTGTATCCCCTCTGTCTTCTCTCATACTCTTTCCTGGAAGTTAGCTCCACATAAGAATTACTTCTCTACATCTGGGTCTTCTGTATTGTTGGCCTGAGTACCTGGGTACTCTCCCTGCCCTGTGAGGGAGGACCAAGCACCCCTCCTCAGGGGGAGTGCTAGGAGGGATGCAGGGAAATGCCCGGGGTCCCCTCTCTTTGGGAGGTGGCCTGAGCCAAAGCTCTGACCTTTCAGTTCCCAGCCCTATTGGAATGAACTAGGCCATACCTGCATAAGCCGGGGCATCTTGGTTGGGTCACGAAGTCTTCATGAGTTCCTGTTGGTTCCTTAGATTTCTTCATTTTTCTTACTAATTAAAAAAAAATTAAAATAACTTGCATAGATCGCAGAAGGTGAAGAAAGGCATCATGCGCCCCCCCCCACCCGTAGTTCTCTCTCCTTACCATCACGGCCAGAGGACTGGATGGGGGGCCAGCAGTCAGCTCGGGTGATGCAGACCCGGGGGCTGGGGTCCCTCCCCCGAAAGGGCGTGGGGGAGGCAGAGTGGTGGGTGCAGGGCTTCCTGGGCAGGTAGAGGAGTGGCAGGACTGGCAGCAGAGCAGGGGGAGGGATGGCAGCAGGTGCGGCGGGGACCCCACTTCCTGCAGGGTGGGGTCTGACAGGCTGCGCGCCCTGGCTCCAAGAGCCTATTGGACGCATCAGTGGGTGTAAAGGAGTGGGGTTCTTAGGTATGGGAGCAGAAGCCTGTGGCAGTGCAGGAGGTGCCCTGCCTGGGGAGTGAGGGCCACCTGCCCCTTGAGGACGACACCAGCGCTTAGCTCTTCCCACTCAGCGCGTTGCCCTCCAAGATTCAGCTGTTGGGAGCATCTCCCTGAGTGCCTGCAGTTACAGCCACAGGTATGTCCTTGGGGGTTCTGCTTGCATCAGATGGAAAAGGGAGGGAGCCCCGTTCATTGGTGAGAATTCAGGCCCACAAGCTGCCTGCAGGGACCGTGTCCCAGGAAGATGTCCAGGACGCAGGAGACAAAAGGCAGCTCCGAAGACGTGCACTGGATTCCTGTTCCATAAATACTGCAGATAGCTCCTGTTTTAGTCACAGTATTAGTGACTTCATTGCTTTCGCACCAAATTATTTATGGGGATGTGGGTGTGGGTTTTTTCATTTCCCCTGTTTCAGTGTATGCATTTATATTTTGGGTACTGGGGATTGAACTCTACCACTGAGCCGCACCCTCAGTCCTTTTTATTTTGAGGCAGAGTCTTGCTAAGTTGTGTAGATTGGCCTTGGACTTGGAATCCTTTGGCCTCAGTCTCTCGAGTCACTGTGATTACAGGCGTGCACCCCCGTGCCTGGCTCTTTCTCTGCATTTTCAATTTGGACAGGAGTAGGAAGCTGGCCCTGCAGTGTCCGACCCTGGTAGGGAGCGTCCGTCTGGGGAAGGTCAGGGTGAGTTTGCAGGGGTCTGGGTGTGCAGGCTCCAGGTTGTGACTGGGTGAGGCAGCGGTGAGGTGCATGGTTGGCCACGTGCGGTGGGGCCCCTTCTGTTCGACTTGTCCTGGCAGACCTCATGCTGAGGCTACCTGCTCCAAGTGACCTCACCTCTGGGAGATGCTCAACAGTCTTCCAAGCTTCTGTTCCTGTGTTCTTTTCTTGCAGGACCCCCAAACCCTGGGACACAGAATTTTTTTATGATCTCTGTTTGACGGATGAGAAGACCAGGTCCTGGGTGTGTAAGTGACTTGGCCGATTCCACGAGCACCTCCTCTCAACCCCCAGCATGGCAAGGTGCTTGGGAGAATGGAAAGGGTGGGCTTGGAGCCCTGTGAGGTCAAAGGGAGCCCTCCCATGGCAGGGTCGCAGAGAGCCAGCCCTTAGAGGGCTGGTGCCCTGGGTCTTAGGAGCCTCGCGTTGCTTGCCAATATTTAAAAATCAGATTTTATGTTGCTGTGATATCAATGTGTCCTCCCAGATCCCTCACTGGGAACTCAGTCCCCGAGGTGGCAGTGCTGAGCCTGTGGCAGAGTCCTTGCGAATGGGTTCAGGTGAGAATTAAGGGGTTATTGCAGACGCGACTTCACTGTACAAGTGCACTCTCGTTGGCACGCGGGCTTACACTTGCCATGTGATGCTTTCTGCGTGGGAAGATGCCAGGGCCTGGCTCTTGGTCTTCCAGCCTTTGGAACCACAAGCTAAATAAACCTCTCACCTTCACAAGTTACTCACTCTGTGTCATCCAGTTAGAGCAGTAGGAAACGGACTACGTCACAAGTTCAACCCAGGCTTCCAGCTTCTCTTTAAAGAGTTGGATTTCTCATCCCTGTCGGGCAGCACACTGGTAGACAGCATCCGGGCTTGAGTTTTACCTGTGTGACCTTGGACGAGTTAAGTGTTGTCTTAGTTTACAAAACCTGTGCAATGGGAGCAGTTTCTACTTCCTATCTGCTAAGGCTGATTGGAGAAGGTTAAATGAGCTAATGTTTAGAGTTCTTGCTGCTTTGGGAGCATTATGTAACCGCTAACTGCTGTTACTATTGTTTTCTGGTCGTAGGTGCGGTCTTGTGCTGCATAATGACACCTCTGTCAACGCCGCACTGCATGTGATGGTGGCCGCATTAGACTGTGAGGGACACAACAGGAATTCGTGCCTGCAGGAGGGGCAGGGGAACAGGAGTCTGCAGGAGAAGGAGAGCTCCCAGAACCTGCACCCCCAGGGGCCCGGCAGGCGCTTCTGCAGACCACTTCCAGCTCCTTCAATCCTGGCAGCCTGGACCCCATTAATAGAGGGCGAAGGCCACAGAGCGTCGGGACAGGCAGGTCTGTGATAGGAAGAGAAGGGTGCCACCGAGAAGAGCCTTCCGCAGGCTCTTCACGAGGGGCTTCAGAGGAAGCCGCTGCTGCCAGACACGGATCCTGTGTTTTGTTGCTCCTTGAGGTCTTCCAGCAGGACGAGGGGACAGTGGAAGATGGTGGCGTCGATGATCCCAAGGCGGTGGAGGCCTAGGCTGGTGTGTGTGTTTCCATTTTTATTTTGTTATTTTATTATTTTTTTTAAAGGGAAGAGAGACAGAGAAAGAGAGAATCAATTTTATTTATTTTTCATCTTTTTTTCTCTGACACTTAGTTGTGCATGGTGCTGGGGTTTGAACCCGGGTCCTCAGTCATGCCAGGCAAGCACTTTAACTGCCAGGCCACCACTCCGGCCCTGCATGTTTAGTTTTTAACAAAAAAGTTTAGCAGATTAAAAAAGCCGTTTTTTTTTTTCAAGTTCAGAAAAGCTTATTGAATGTGGCTGTTAGGGAATATCTATCTACTAGCACAGAAGACAAATATTAACATTTAAAAATCTTAAAACGCATATGCAGTGAGACCGTTAAAAGAGCTGAGGTGAATTTCGATAACTTCAGTGTGGCCTAAGGGGACAGTGGTGTCCTGGGCCTTCATGTCCCCATGCTCTGACTCACCGAGAGCGGCTACCAGGCATTCGTGACAAGGGCCCTAGGCAGGTGCCCCATTTAGCAAACCTTTGGTGCTATATTTTTGCTGCACCTCCTCCATGTTTAGAGATGTTAAGACTCACAGCCCCCCTGGCTGGCACCGTCACCTCTGGACTCAGTGCTGCTGAGCCTGCTGTCCAAGCTTACAGGCGAGCACAAGGGCTGAGTCACGCTGCTGGGCATGCGTTTGTCTGCGGTCCAGAAAAGGGGGCAGACACCCGAGGGCCCGGATGCGCCTCCCAGCACGCACGCACACCCGTTCGGTGACCCGAGACTGCGAGACTGTGCCTGCCTCCTTTGATTGTTGCTGGCTGTTTTGTTTTTTTTTTTTAAGAGAGGGACAGTGAGAGAGAGGGAATCGGTTTTATTTAGTTCTTCCTGTGGCTTGCGTTGCTCTGACATTTTGTTGTGTACGTGCTGCTGGGGTTGGAACCTGCGTCTTCGCACAGGCCAGGCAAGCGCCGTAACTTCTGAGCCACTGCTCCAGTCCCATGTTGTTTGCTCCTTAAAGTGACAAATGCTTTTCCTTTTTGACGGGTGAGCAAAGTCCTGGGCTCAGGCTGCGTCCTCCTGGTGGAAGGGCCCAGAGCCTGCTCTGGCCTGGGGAATTGCTGGGCAGGCTGTCTCTCAGCGTCCCCAACACCCTGGCCTGTCAGGCCAGCCAGCTCCCTCTGCTGAGCAGCAGACACCTTCAGAGGGAGCAGGGGTGACTGTAACAAAGGCCGTTATCTTGTCCCCGCTCCCCTGCTGCTGGGCTGGGCTGCTTGACCCTGCTCTGGACAGCATAAAAAGTCGGGCTCAGATGACAGAGGCAGGATTGAAAGCTCTTTCTGAAGGCAGCTGGGATTTGGGTCCTGCCCTGAGGCTGCCGGGGCACTGCCCAGTGAGGGCCCGCAGTGATGCAGTGCAGACCCTGATCCGGCTCCTCTGTTTAGAATCTCCCGTGACAATACAGCCCATTCATTCCCTCTGCAGGCCCCTACTTATTCTGCAGTGGACGGATGACAGCCTAATTACTAACTTCACAAAATTTGAACTTGGGCTGTGTGGACAAAGTCCATTTGCTGTCACCAGGGGCAAGCTTTGCCCTTCATTGTGGCAAAGGGCAGTTAGAATAAAGAAAGCCGTGGCCAGCTTCCAGTTCAAGTAGGTTTTTATTATTTTTCGGCCTCGGACCATCTGCTCACCGGGAACACAATGCTTTTCCTTTGCTGGAAGCTGTGGTCAGCTGGTCACTACTGCTTCCCTGGCTGGGGGTATCATTTTGATCTGTGGGAATGTGGGATGTGACTGCTAAAAGGGACCCTAGGGACTGTTTGGGATTAATAACTGGGTCCACTTTAGCCCACAGGTATGTGGTAAAATCCATGTTACACAAAATTAATCATTTTACAGCACATGACCCAGTGCCGTTTCAGCACATTGAGTGTGGTACAAGGGTCAGCACCATTAGCTTCCAAAGCTTTAGTCGCCCAGTCTGTATCTCCCACGCATCGAGCACCTGCCTCCCAGAACCGCCACCCCCCACTCTGCTTTTGCGTCTCCTGAGTCTTTTACACAAACGGAGTCCACACCACTTAATGTTTCTGAGATTTAGCTTGAGGCACGATCCAGCGTTCCATTTTTTTTTTTAAGGCTGCATCATTTTGAAAGGGGTTGAATTCGTTTCTGACAGCCTTGCTGAGATGCAAGGAGGGCGGTCACCTACGGGAGGGCACATTTCCATGGCTTCCTCAGGGTGAGCAGCAGTCACAGAGTCGTGCCACCGTGACCACAGTTGAATTCCTTCCTTCCCTGAACAATCAGTTCACAGAAGTCTGATTTGGTGGCAGCCGCTGGCACTTGTAGGTCGCAGGGCCAGCCACTTCCTGGGCGCTGAGAAGAGGAAGTCTGGATTCAGGAGATGGGGCAGAGAAAGCAGAGCAGCAGTCCCGCGGCTTGTGCTTCTCCAAGGTTGCACGGTGACACCGCTGCAGGGAGCACCCGGTCCTGGCTCCCACTTCCCGTGGGTGTTTATAGAGTTCTGATCCTAGGGGAGGTGTGACCTGTGCTTAGGACAGCCCCACCATTCTCAATGAATTAAAAAGGCCTCGTTAACATTTCTACGTACTGCCAGTTCTGTCGATGTAATTTTGCGCGGTATGAAGTTTATTTCAATAAAAGATCGTGAGATATGAACAATACCATATTCTGCCCTTCTCTTTTAAGAGCTGGAATGAGCGTCGTTCTCCAGGTGCGTCCCCCTGATTTGGACTGTAAGGCAGCCTGCCTTCTGGTTGCTGGCCTCTTCCCACCAGGGGACCTGCGAGCCTCCAGCACAGCGCCTGCCTCCCCTGGGCTGCGGAGGACCGGCCGCCACCAAGGCCACCTCGTGAGGAAGGGAGGCTTCAGTGTCTATTTTCCTACGCCAACAGGGCGTCGTGGGGTTAGGGGAAACGCGAGTGGGGGCGGGTACGACGCTTGGAATCGCTCAGAGGTGAGCGCTTTCAACCTCCCCGTGGGGAGGACAGGCTGCGCTGTGCTCGCCGTGGCCGCCAGATGGCGCCATGCAATAGTAAACGAGATCGCCGGCTCGCGTTTCTGAAAGGGGAAACAAAGGCAGGGCCCAGACAGCTTTTGCGAGAAAAGACGGAAGCAATCGGGAAACACACAGCCATTAAGGGCATGCTCCTTATGCAGGGCGAGGAGTGAGGGCCAGAGCAGGCAGAAGCAGAAATACACCGTGGAGGAGCAAGGAATCCATGAGTCCGTTGTCATGGAAACTGTAGGAGAGGGAGGATGATGGACTGGGGACTCCGGTGGGTCCCGGGCTGCGCTGACTATGCCTGGGGCCAGGAGCAGGCACTTAGGATTTGATGATAACAAGTGGCCTTAGCTTCTGAGTCCTAGACCTGAGTATCCCTCTGGGTTGCAGGGCAGATGAGAAAAGCAGTCACTTCCCACCCCCACCCTACCCCACCTTCCGTGCTGCCTCGCAAAAGGCTGGGAAGGTAGAAGATTCTGCAAAGTTTGAGGGTTCTTGGTGCGTGCATCAGGGCTCAGGACTGCCGTCTTGGCAGGTCTCTCTGGGTGCCTGTACATAAAAGGTTAAAAATGCCCAACATAGGTTTCAGTCGTGTTGAACCAAGGAATGTGCATTATAGAACGCCATAGAGTAAACACTACAGGCCAGCAGATTTGGAACAAGGAGGCTTCTTGGAGAAGGTGGGGTTGGAGCTGGAGGCAGGATGGAAGAGGATATTAGAATCCTGGCATCCTGGGCTCCAGCCGGCCTGAGCAAAGTCCTGGATGCCAAGGCCTGGAGGTGGGGATGGCCAGAGGGCACACAGGGCTTGCTTGCTGCTGTTGGGAGAAGACAGAGGTCACAGCAGGCTGCGGGTGGCGTTCCCCCAGGGAAGCCCTGAGCCCAGATAGAGTGCTTGCACTTCCTTGGCAGTCAGGTCTGAGGCCTGTCTTGGGGGCAGCCACCAAATCAAGGCCATCTCGGTTCCAGGGTCTCCTGCCTTGTCCAGCTGCAGAGGCTCAGGGCCTGGACCACTCAGTGAAGGATGTCTGTGCATGCCAGGGGCCGAAGCAGGTCAGCAAGGGCACTGAGCCTTGGAGGCCCCAGGGTCTCCTGCACTTCAAGGTCTCCTGGCTGGCTGAGGCTTTTTTGCAAGGATCAGGGAGTAGAGGCTAGCATGGGGTAGGGACATAGATGGTCTGAAATGTTCAGGGGTTCTGTCCTAGACAAACACACTTGGCCTCACCCCCACATCGGACAGCCTCAGTGAGGTGCGAGTGACTCCCACTGCCAGCCTCCGTGTAGGCAGCAGGGTGAGGAGCCCAGAAGCCTGCCCAGGGAACTTTACTGGTGAGTACCATGTCTGTGCGGACTACAGACCTAACTCTGGCACTAGAAGAGGGTGCTCTTCCTCCTCCGCCTCCTCCTCCTCCTCCTCCTCCTCCCCTCCTCCTCCTTCTTTTTAAAGAGAGAGGGACAGTGTGAGAGAGAGACAGAATCCATTTTATTTAGTTTTCCATGTCATTGCGTAGACACTTCGCTTTGTATATGTGCTGAGGTTTGAACCCGCGTCCCTGCACATGCGAGGCAAGCACAGAAACCACTGAGCCACCGTGCCAGCCCGGTGTGTGTGCTTCTTAATGGACAGCTCCCTAGGTCCCTGGATATGCTAATCAGGAACCTGTTGCAAGGATCTCAGTGTTTCCGATAAGTGAACTGTGCTTGGAGTAAGACCCTGGACTTGGCTGTCTGACTTATCACTCATTTTCTGAGAAGAGGAACTGGCGTTTATTGGGCATCCTTTCGGTCCCAGGAACACATGCATTATCTCACTTAATTCCTAGCAAGCCCTGTCACTTTGGAACCATTCTCCTCCTTTTATGGCTAACACGGAGCTCAGAGCGTTCAAAAGCCGCGCAGCCGGTGACAGGCAGAATTCTAAGCCAGGCCTCTCTGATGGCTCCGTGGGCATTCTTTCATTTCGATCAGAGGCAACAACCGCACACCAGCTTGGTTTTCCGGCTGCTGTCTGTTGCTGACTTTCTCAGTTCCTTGTCTGAATTTCTACTGTTGGCTTCTGTACTGCTGATCCATGGACGCAGCCATTGAGGAAGTCTTGTGAAGAAGGTGCTCAGGAGACAGGAGGACAGAAGGATAAAGGAGTGAAAAAACAGAATTTTAGGCTGTGAGCCACTTTGCTTAAATTCATGTTTTGCTGAAGACCCCTTTCCATCTCCTAAGCCTCATTATCATCATAATTGTCACCATCGCGACCACCATTACCATCACCACCATTGCCACCATCACCACCACTCGCACCCCCACTAGCACCACCACCGTCACAACCACTACCACCACCCACACCGTCACCACCACCATCACAACCACTGCCATTACCACCACTGTTACCACCACCATCACCATAACCATCACCATCACCACCATCACCACCACTGTTACCACCACCATCACCACCACTGTTACCACCACCATCACTATAACCATCAGCACCACCACCCACACCGTCACCACCACTGCTACAACCACCACCATCACTATAACCATCAGCACCACCACAATGGTAACAACAGGGTCAGTAACAACAGCGCCATCATTGAGTAGTTTTTGGGTGCTGGTCGCTGAGTTCATTCAACCCTGTTAGCAGCCCTGTGAGGTAGAAACTCTTATCTGCATCATGTAAATGGCATGACTGAGGCCTAGGAGGGGGAAATGACATAGCAAATAAGAGTTGGAGCCACTGAGGTCAGCTCCCCGCATCCTCAGCTTCCCCTGTGTAGATTCAAGCAGCATTGAACTGTCTGAAAGCGATCGTATCCATGCTGAGTGCGCAGACTCTCCCCTGTCATTCTGTAATTGACACATTATAACAACTGTTTAAGGAGCGTGTGGACCATATTAGGTGTTATAAGTCACCTAGGGATGATCTGAAGTGTGCATCAGGGCATGGGCAGGTTCCCTGGGCATCCCACGCCACTTACACAGAGACTTGAGCAGTTCTGGATGGTCAGCCTCGGCGGTCTAGGATTCAGCCCCTTGGATTCCGACGGTTATCTGAACCCAGCCAGGTGGCCCCAAGACACATATGCTTGCCACATTTCTGCCTCCCAGGAGGCCACATGCTACTCTGATAGGCACCTGAGACAGATCAGAGGTGTGGACCTGAGGATGAAGAACTGGGGGGTCCTACCAGAACTGCCCCTGGGCCCCCAAGCCAGGTGGTCTTGCTGAGGGGTCCCCATGTGAGCAGCAGAGCAGGGTGAGTCCAGAAGCTTCCCCACGCTCACGGCCCCGTAGCCTTCCCTCTCTGGCCGTGGGGCTTGGTCAAGGCTCTCTCCGGGCCGGGAGCTTGTTGAGGGAAGCTCTGCCCCTGTTCCTTTCTGTGTTGCCTGCTTCCCTGTCCTGTGGTCAGCACTGGCAAGTGAGCATGAGGGTGTGACCAGATGAAAAATGTCCCCAGGGGTGGTGTTGCTGAGCATGCGGATGGCGTCCTGGCTTTCTCTGGATGCTGACCGGCCTTTGCAACAGTTTGAACGTCTTCTCAAAGCTCACGTTGGGACGTCATCGGCCTTCAGGAGGGGTGGGTCAGTGCTGTGCGGGGGCACTGGGTTTGTCTAGGCACAGCCCCTCCTGCCTGCTCTGTCTCTGTGCGTCCTCACGCGAGGGGCCCTGTGCTGTGCTGCGACTCAGAAAGAACGTCTCTGACTTGCAGCCGCCAGAGCCGCTAGAAAGAGGCATCTGTTCTTTATAAATTACCTGGTCTCAGGTGTTCTGTTGTTGACACAGGAAGAGGCCTAGGACCCTTGGTCTGCCTCCAAGGAGGTGTTCTGGGAGGAGGCTGTCCTTTAGTAAGTGAGGGTTGCCTAAGGGGACCATGTCCAATCTAGTAACAAACCTACGTAAAACAGCTCAACCCCAGACTGCGTCGGCTGCCGGGTCCGGGTGCTGGCTTGCATCGTTGCCAGTGCCTGCTGCTATCTCTTCCTGCTGTCTCCCTTCCTCTTCCTTCTGAGCTGTGTCTGCACTAAATGCCACATGCGCAGTGCTAGACCCGACCCTGCTGCCTCCTGCTCTCCTCTTGCTGGGACCTGGAGTCAAGCAGAGCAGGTGGTCTGTGGCCATTGACTCCTGATGTCCTGGATACAGCTCTCAAGGGCCTGTGCTTGTCTCCTTGCAGGTCACCTTACTGATCGTGACATTGCGGGTTGGCTTGGCCTCACCCACTCCTGCAGGGCTCCTTCCTTACAGGTGCGTCTCATGAGCGCTCTCCCCAACAGCCTGCAATTTTCAGTGTCAGTCAGTCTCCAGGGAAGTCATCTTCTCAGGCAGGCCTCTTCTGCCAGCTCCAGCTGCCACCCCCATTGGGTTCCCTGGCCCATCCCCCAGTAGCCCCGTGTTGATTGGCCAACCCGAGGTTGCAGGGAGGGACTGCCCCTACATAGATCACATGGACTTGGGGGAGGTCCCCCTCCACATCATGATGCCATTACCAGATGAGGTCATGGGCATGGGCAGGTGTGAACAGCAGGAGTCTCTCGGCAGCTTTCCAGGTCCAGCCTCCCCATCCTGACTTTGTTCCTTCCTTCTGTGCCGCTCTCTGCATTTCAGATGCCCAGGACCTTCAACGTTGAGTGCGGTGACAAAGGTGTAATGCATCACCCACCCGTTGGTAAGAATCGAATTGACACATTTAGTATTTTCTCAGCGCGTTCCTCAAAGGTCGAAGCAGGAAAGGGGGCTAGAAGTGACTGAAGGACAGCTTTGATGCCAGGTACGGAAGCCGTATAGGGAGGGAATAGGCTGCCTAGGGAAGTGAGGAGCCCCTGGTCACTACGGTCACTATGGTGTGCATGCAGCTGGGAGGGGACCGCGTGGTGGGGTGATGTGAAGGGAGTTCAGCGAGGTGGGAGGAGGTGAGGCCCCGGTGCTCTGGGGGACAGCAAAGTATACACCTTCAAGTTGTCCCCTGGGCCTCTTGTGCCAGCTCTGGCCAAGAGGTGCTCCAAGGTCAAGTGCATGGGCCCTAGTAGGCCCCAGGTGGTGGGGCACAGGTGCTCAGCCTGGTGCGGCAGGTGTCTGCTGTATAGTGGGTGTGGGTTCAGGGAGGGTGCAGGGCTGGCCCGGTGAGCTGAGAGCAGTAACGTAAAAACCAACATTTGTGTTGCTCTCTGGATCTTACAAAGCACTTCACATACATTGTTTTTGTTCCTTTTGGCAACTCTGCAAACAGTGCTCCTTCCAACTCCACAAACAAGGAAATGAGACTTGCCCAGGGTCGCAAGCCGGTGGTGACGGTGGCTGCCATCAGCTTCTTACAGCAAGGCCAGGTAGAGCCTCAGCCTCGCCCAGGCGGCAGAGGTGCGCTGGGCAGGAGACTGGAGCAGGCGGAGGGAAGGGGCAGTGTGTGGGAGGGTTTTGGGGACCACCTCTAGAGCAGATGGCCTGCTGTCTCTTCCCTTGTGACCTTCAGCACACAAGGCATCTGGGCCGTAACTGTTGGTGCCATAATCTGGGCACACAATACATTCCCACCTGGCGTTTGGGCCATAACTCTTGGTGTCACTCTGTGGCCCTTTCCAGGAACAGTGGGTGGGGCGGTCCTGATGTTTTTCGATTTCAAAGAATCTCGCCAGGCTTGCAGGGCTCCGGACGGATGGCTGGACTCAGGGGCTGTTTTCCTGCCCTTGCTGAGCAGTGCATTCTGCAGGTCATTTTCCTGCCCTTCCCTTGGCTCGGCTGCTCTTTCCCGTTCCCACCACCTGGCAGTCCCACCTCCATTCCCTCTCTCTGCTTCCAGACCCGTGGTGTGTACTCACGGGCTCTGCCTCTGGCTTCCTGGAGGGTGGTGCTAGCTCACGAAGAACCCCAGTTCCACCCCAGCCCCTGGGAACTCACCTGGTCCCTTGGCTGCACCCGGCACACCCAAACCCTGTCTCCCAGCCCGCAGCTGCAGCATGCAGGAACGCATGGCGGATCGGCAGCAGGAGGCCCTGGGCCAGGCCTCCTCCAATCTGTCTGGCCTGGGCAATTCCAGGGCTCTGAGTACAGTAGCCACAGTGTCCTCAGGAAACAGGTGCCAAGACCCCTGCAGTAGCACCAGGTCCTGTCCCTCTCATGTTTCTTCCTATACATATACATCTGTGATGAAGTTTCACATGTGTTCACTGAAGGAAGCACTTGGCAGCTTCTCTTTGGGATGTCTGACTCGCCAGTGTGTCTTCTCTTGCGCTTTGGGGCCATTGTTAAGTTCCATTAGGGTTTCTGAATACCAGCACAGCAGCGTACCTGCTAACATAGATGGCGAGGGAGTGCCTATCGGGCGGGTGGCATATACAGCTCAGATACGCTGTGCAAAAGCGTGATCTGCACCCTGGGTGGGACAACTCCATCATGCTACTCAGAATGGCATGTGATTTTAAAAACTCACCAATTGTTTCTTATTTATTTTGGAGAGAGGTAGAGAGAAAGAATCAATTCTATTTATTTTTTCATCAGGCCCTTGTTTCTCTGACACTTAGCTGTGTATGTAGTGCTGGGGTTCGAACCTGGATCCTCACACAGGCCAGGCAAGTGCTCCAACTACTGAGTCACTGCTCCAGCCCCTCACCAATTGTTTATTTCTGGAATTTTCTACTTCACATTCTCAGACCATAGTTGACAACAAATAACTGAAACCGTGGGAAACAAGACCCCAGAAAAGGGAGGGACAGCGGTAACGTTGCAGTGCGAGCCTACGCTGTCTTCATGTGGGATCAGGGTGGAGAGAAACTCAGGTGGAACAAACAGGCCAGACGTAGCAGCTGCTGCGCATCCACTGCTCCGCCTTGGCTTATCGCTGTGTTACCTTGCTTCATCTCCATAGCAACCTGAAGTAGGCATTGCTACCTCTGTTTTCAGACAGGGAAACTGAGGTTCACTGAGGGCCAGCAACTCCCCAATGCCCCATAGCTGGTCAGTGGCAAAACTGGGTTCCCCTGGCTCCAACTTTATCTGAACAGCGTCCTTTTTCATTTCCAGCCCAAGTCTCCTGGCAGACCTTTTTTCAGGCTCCCTGCAGGGCCCAGGTCTGATCAATCGGTGCACTCTGTCTCCCTGGCCACAGTGACCGTGACATAAACAGGTCAGTGAGAACCCTTGGGAGGGGAGTCTTGCTTTCCCCCGTGACTTCTTCCCCTGGAAAAAGGGGATCAGGCTGCGGACTCCAGGGGATGCCACGTGGCAGCCTAGAATGAAACTGACCCAGGGCAGAGCAGAGCCAAGACTCAAAAGAGGTGACTGAGTCCTCTCAGTGCTGTCTGAGCCTGGATCCAGCTACACCTGAGGCTGAGTCCCTGACCTTAATGGTTTAAGCTAGTTTAAACTGAGCTGCTCCTGGCAACCAAAATCTCCTAACACGTTTGCCAGGGCTTGCTCCAGTCCCGTTTGAGTGGTCTGGTTCAATCTGTCCTTTTGAAGCTCCTTCTACACAATGGCCTCATGGTCAGTCCTGCCCTCAGGTGGGCTCTGGCTCATGTGCAGCTTGGCAGGGCAAGTGCTGAGTCTTTGGGGCGCCCCTTTCTGTGGGGATCCAGTCACGTCTGACTTCTGGCTGCTGCTGAGGGACGCTCAGAGTGGCTTGTTAGGCCTGCAGCTCGTGGCTCAGCCCTCCAGCCTCCGGCCCTGTCCACAGCAGGCTTCAGGCAGAAGACCGCAGCTGCCGGCATGGCTGGACCCCTTCTCTTTCCTCAGGGGGTTTTGGAGTCTGGAGAGTTCTGTGCACCAGGGGTGGCTGGAATTTGGACCGCTGCTGGGCCCAGCAGTACCAGCATGGAGAGAAGTGTCTAGCTTCTCGCTCACCTCTACCGTCTCTTTCATTCTTCATCTTGCCATCAGGAGAACCAAAGCAGAAACCAAAACGGAGGCCCGCTCGAGTCATAACTGAAACCAAGAGCCTCTGCCTGGAGCCTCTAAGCGTCTCTGCACTGTGCGCTCCTGCTGCTTTCTTCCCTGGGAGGGGGACACAGGGCTGTCGCGCAGGAACCCTGCCCCACCACGGTTCAACAGGTGAGCTCCTTACCCTTGGGGCTGCTGCAGGAAGTGGACACCACTTGGGGTCAGGGCTGCATGGGAGGGGCAGTGGTTGAATTCTCCAGCCCCGCAGGTTATAAGCATGTCAGGCAGCGCAGGAATTGTGACAGGCCTTGCTGGGCTCCCGGAGGAAGGGGCTCCCTGGGGCTGACATGGAGCATGTGTGGCGGAGATTCTGTGGCCTCTGGAGGCTGCAGGTATGGACGCTTGGCCTCCAGGTTGTCCTTGACACCCGCAGGCTTCCCGGGGGCCAGGCCATCTTCATAGCTGGAGGCTTGACTGAGCGGGTGGGAGGCTTCCAGGGGGAGACCGCAGCTTTTCCCTGCTCCAGGACGCACTCCCCGAGGAATCGTATGGGAGGCAGAGAGCTTGGTGTCTTTGTCCTTGTGCTTTGGAGGAGGGTCATTAGACACAGTGATGAGCCCAGGAAACTGCCCGTCCTGCCTCCACTCCAGTTCTCCCTTTCCTTTTCTTTGACAACCACATATCTATCTTCCTTTGGGGAGATCTGGAACCCCATGATTTGGGTGGGGGTGACCTCAGTGCTGTGCTCCAGGTTAACCTGTGGCTCAGCCTGGCCACCTGGACCCTATCCCCCCGGCTGCAGCGGTGAAACTGTGTCCCAGGCTAGAACAGTGAGGCATGCTTTAGTCAGGACAAGCCAAGTTAAGTGGCAGTAACAAAATCTCTCAGTATCCCTTACTACACAAAAGTGGCTTTTGCTTTTCAAACCCCCTCTGCTGGTAGAGTTCTCTGTTGCTGCTGGGTTTGCAAAGCTATAAATCCAAGTCTGGGGAGCCACCTGGCAGGGAGACTGCCTGGGAAGGAAGCTGTGGAGGAAAGCTATGTGACCCCAGGAATCAACCAGGCCTATTTCCCTTGCCTGAGCCATTGTGCTTTCTCCTCCTTCACTTCACCATTCTCTCCTTCCCTCCTCATCCTTCATTTTCTCCCTTCCCCGTTTTTTTTTAACTTAAGCTACTTTGAATCTGATTTTTGTTGCTTATGACCAAAATAATTCCAACATATAAACCCAGACTAAGTTTTTCCCAGTAGCTGTTTCGAGTAGCCTCCCCCAATTCACGCCCCTTTTCCCTGACTCACTGATTTCAGTCGACGACCCCTCAGGGTTTATAGCTACTCCTGGCATCATCTGTGCCTGTTCATATGCTATCATTTGCTCATGCTGTTCCTTGTAAGTCTCCCTAAGTAGAGTTTTATAAGCCAACAGCAGAGAGGTAATAACAGGTCCCAGGGTGCTGTGCTGCAAGCTGGGAGGAGTTAGAGTGTCACCAAGTAGCAACTGAAGATTCAAATTGTGTCAGGTGGAACCCACTCAGCAGAAGCTTCGTTCAGGCTGGGGGTCTGGGCAGGGGTCATGTGTGAGCAGGGCTTGGTACTGGCGTGGTTGTTGAGAGCAGGGGCTGGATAGGCCTGCAGTCAGAGGATTTGAGAAGGAACTGTAAGCAGGACACAGGAGGTGGCCAAGCACATGCTGTACCCAGAGTTGTATCCGAGGTACCAGTCCCCACAGTCCTCTTACTCTCAAAGCTGTGTCACCTGCAGAATGGTCTGTGACTGATAAGGGAGTGTGACAATCTCCTCTAACACCTCTCTGGGCAACCCAGCATCATGTCACCTTACGTGACCTAGAGCCCAGCACCTGTCCCCTGCCTAGTTTCCCGATGACCAATCCCACCTGGATTCTTCACCTGAGAGCTGATTCTCTTGGGGGTGGGGTCCTGCCTGATGGAGTGTCCGCAGTAGCTGAGCCCTGTCCATCTGTGAACTTTGGGCGGGGCCCCTGAGTTGCTGTATCTGCCCAGCTCTCCCTGGCCCGCCTGTCCTATTGGGCTCTTAGGATTCCAGGCTCTGGCTGGCCCACTGCAACCAGATGCTGCTGCCTAGGACAGTTCTGGGGACAGCGAGCTCCCTGTGTCCAGTGCCAAATTGTCTCCTCCTTCCCAAGGACCACGGTGTCCACCCATCATCTCCCTGAGGCGTGGGGAGCAGGGAGAGGAAGTGACTGCTCCAGGTCCCTTGGAGGGACTCCAGCTTGATTCAGGAATGTTGGCAAAGCATTTTTGAGCTCTTCAGCTAGGATGCCCAGGACAAAGACTGTGATAAGCACAGAGCCACTGTCCCCTCTGGTTCTGGAGGGATCAGAAGGGAAAAGCTTGGAGTTCCATATGCTCTGGCTTGTGGCTGGTCTTGACGAAAGCCCTTTGAGGCCTGAAGGAGCAGGCCTTCCAGCGGGACCGCCCGTCCAGTGCCAGCAGCCTAGCTCTTTGTGTGGAAGCTGCTGAGCTGGTGTTTGCTGGAGGGTCCCCTCCCTGCTGGCTGAGTGCTCTTCCAGGCCTGCAGAAGGCCCACCTCCCAGGAGACAGGGCCTCAGTCCCCCGGCCTCCCTGCTGTTTACCCTGTCCTCAAATGAGTCATCGCTGCTTGTGACTTATTGACAGTCCCGATTCGATTGGGCAGAGAGCCCACAGCCATGGGTGGCCACCCAGACCCCTCTGCAGACCCTGGACTCGGTTTTCAGACTCCCTGGGTCAAGTCCAGGCTCCTCCAGAGACAACCTGGGGAAGTCGCCTAACCTCTGGGAGGGTTTGCTTCGCTGTAAAGTAGGGTAACAATTTCCGCCTTATTGGGAACTCTTGCCAGATGTTTATTTTTCCTCAATGTGGTCTTAATTTGAATTTTCCTGCTGACCAATGATGTGCAGACCTCTTTATAGGCTCGTGGGCTGTCTGGATATTTTCTTTAAGAGAGAATCAATTTTATTTAGTTTTTCATGTGGCTTTCATTGCTCGTCACTTCACTGTGTATGTGGTGCTGGGGTTCGAACCCACGTCCTCGTGCATGCCAGCCTTTGAGTACCTTGTCTTGAGATGCCCGTTCCAGTCTTTTGCTCAGTTCTGGTCTTGCTAGTTTTCTTTAGGTGATCTAATCATAATGGACTGATCTCCAAACCCTCTACCAGAATCATCAAGTGACTATGGACCTCCTGTCTCCCAAAGGGCTGCTGGGGCTCTCCGCTCTCTCCTGGGCCATATCTCTGCCCCACGATCACGATCTTCTCTGTTTACACCTGTCTTTGGTAGAGTGTGGCAGCAGGAGCTTCCTGTGAAAGGATACTTGAAAAGGAATTTTTTCTGAGACCTCGCCTGCTTGAAAAAGACATGGGTGGCACCCGCTTGACTGATGATCTGCTTGGGCTTAGATCTCCATTCCCTCAGAGGGCCGAAGCATTGGTCCTTTGTCTTCCAACTTTCAAAATTACAGTTAAAAAATCTGATGCCATACTGATCCTCAGTCCTCTTTATTTGGCCTTTTTTTCCCCTCTGGAAGCCTTTGGGACTTTTCCCTTTATCTGTAGGAGTTTTGAAATTTCATAAGAATTTGTCTTGTTAGGGAATTTTTCATTGACTGTCTTGGGTCCTCTGTAGGCCTTCTCAATGTGGAAATCTCTGTTCTTCCCTTCTGTGCTACTTAGTTAATCTCTCTATCTGTTTTAGTTTCAACACTGAATGTCCCTCAAAGGCCAGAGTACTAAAGGCTTGGTCCTCACTATGGTGCTATCTGGAGGTAGTGGACCCTTTAAGAGGTGGGCCCTACTGGGAGGAAGTTAGGTCATTGAGGGCGTGGCCTTGGAGGGGGCTGTGGGACCCTGGTCTTTTCCTGTTCCTCTTTTTTGCTTTCTAGCCATAAGGTGAGCAATTCCCTCCACTGTGTGCTACCACTGCCATTTGGTACCCCAATTAGAGTCCTTGCCAAAGGCAGTGGGTGTGTCCAATTGTGCACTGGAACCTCCAAAACTATGAGCCAAAATAACCCTGTTGTTTTTAGAACTTGATCATCTTGGGGCTGGAGCAGTGGCTCAGTGGTTACCACACTTGCCTGGGCATGCACCAGGACTCGGGTTCGAATCCTAGCACCATGTACTCAATGAAGTGTCGGAGCAACGAAAGCCACATGAAAAACTAAATAAAACTGATTTTTTTTCTCTTTCTCACCGTCTCTCTTTTTTTAAAGAACTTGATCATCTCAGGTCTTTTTCTTATAGCAATGGAGAACTGCCTAACACATCAGCAGATTTTCATCCTCTCATTCTGGAACTCTTACTGCTTGGGTGTTAAATCTCCTAGGCAAAGCCTCTAAAATTTCTTATCTTTTCCCTTCCATAGTTCATATCTGTCTGAGAGCTTTTCTCGAATTTGTTTTCCAACTATTTTTGAAGTTTTCATTTTGTTGCTGCCTTATTTTAGTTTGGGTTTCTACTGGTTCCCTGCAGGAGACCTTCAGGGTCAGGCTGGCTGAGGACAGGAACGAAGCAGGTAGCTTTCCCACGGAATGTTTCCTGCACTTTTGATTTCCTCCCTGCTTCTTCGTGGACACCCACTGGAGACATGGTCTTGGAGGCCCTAGGCCTAGAAATACAAGTTTGGAGATTGTGTCCCTCTCTGCCTAAGGCCATGTACGCAAAAGCGCATCGTCCAAGGCTGGGGGAAGCGGCCTCCCTTCCTTCTGCAAGCTGCAGTCAGGAGGAACCGGAGCCTTCTCCTCCAGGGGCCGGCCATTTGAAGCGCCATAGCGATGGCTTCCCTCTTCAGAGGCACTGGCATGACTCGGGGCCTGGGGTTCAGGAATTCCTGCTGGTTTCCCATTTTCCGTCGGATTGGAATGTGGGGAATACTGTCGGAAAGCTTTGTCACAGAGTGTGAGGAGGACGCCTACCCTAGCCCTGCTGCAGGACAGTGGGGCATGGGGTGTTGACCCGATGACCCTCCTCCCATGTCCTCTGCATCAATCACTGTGTTCCTAGGCATGCTGGCTTTCCTGGATGGGAGAATCCACGGAGTTCCATGCTAGGGATGAGATGGAGTTCCGGCCAGGCCAGAGCGCAGTGCTTCTTGGGTGACCCTGGAGAAGGGGGACAGAGCTCTTCAGGCAGTGGCTTCGCTTCATCCTCCTGTCTCTCTTCGTCATATGGCTGCTCACTAATGACTACTTCAAAATGACACTTTTGCACTCGAGGTCATCTGACTTGGGCTGTTGGGAGGTAGTGGAGCTGTGTCTCCTTCTGGGGAGGAAACTCCTTCTGTCTCCTCCCCACCTGGCTGTTCTGAGGATTAGGTGGAGCAGGGGGGTCATGCTCCTGTCCTTGTGTTGCTGGGTGAATGGACGTGGGTGGCGTTTCCACCTGATACCTCCGTGGCAGGTCCCCGTGCATCACAGAGTCCAAGTGCGGACCATGCTGCCAGCAGCTTCCAGCATTTCCCCTGATGCAGTGGTGGTCACAGCCCCTTGGGGACACAGACCTGGGCCCTGCAAGAGTTGTGGGCCTGGCAAATCCTGAAGGCTGTCTTCGTTTTCTGGGTGATATTCTTGGTTCAGAAACCCTAGTGAGCTCTCTGGCTGCTTGAAAATTTACCCACTAGCTGGCAGAGGGCATCTGGACCCTGTCCTGGGCCCCTCTTCAGGCCTTTGTCCCTCACATCCTTTTGCTTTTTTAAAAATCCATTTCTCTTCATTTCAGCTGAGTCACTTTCCTCCTCCTCCTCCTCCTCTTCTTGACACTCCCGGGAGCCGGAAGGAGCCCTGTCGCCATCCTTGGCTCCTCCAGGCCAGATCTTTTCCAACTGTGGAGCTCTTAGGAGCCCTGGCTCGCAGCCCAGTGGGCTCTGGCCCCAAATCTCTCTCCTCCCATCCCTGTCGGGTTCTGCTCTCTTTCCTCGTTAAGGAGGCTTATTAATCAGCTTTTCTGTGAGTGTCTTGTTGAGATTTTCAGAGAGAGCCTGGCAGCAAGGGCCCTCGGCTACCCAGCGTGGGTCTTGCTCTGCCCCGCTGAATCTGTGGCACATACTCCTCTTGCCACTTAAACTGAGTGCCACAGCATCATGGGGCTGTTCTAGGCCTGCTTAACACCGTGACAAGGGGCTGGTCCCCACTTGGTGAGTCTTCTACCCCTCTTGACTACTTCAAGTGAATTCCTGCTGTGCGGCCCTGGCTTCTCTGGCCCATTCCTAAAGACTCTGAATTCACCAGGCATGGTGGCACCTGCCTGTGATCCCAGCAACTCGGGAGGCTGAGGCAGGAGGATCGAAATTAAAGCCAGCCTCAGCAATTTAGTGAGGCCCCAAGCAACTTAGTGAGACTGTATGACTCAGTGGTTAATTGTCCCTGGGGTTAATCTCTGGTACCAAAAAAAAAAAAAAAAAAAAGACTTTGAACCTGCCTTAGAGAGTCAACAGGACAGAACGGCAGGGAGGAGGCAGGTGCTGTGGGCCAAAGCCATGCAACATCCAAATCTCCAAATCCGCCAGGAGGAAGAATAGCCACCTCACGTGAAATGTCACAGTCTTCAAAGGTTTCCTATGCATTGTGACTTTTATGTAGCATAGTCATTTTATCCTCCTCATTCCCCTGTGAGGGAAGCAGGGTGGCAGTTAATTTCCTTATTTCGGAGCTGAGGAAACAGGCTTAGAAAGTTTGGCTGGTCTGCAAGTTCTCAGGGACAGTCCTTATTTATTTATTTTTTCAGTTTTTATTTATATTTCCGTCTTACATCCAAAGAGATTTACCTGGTGTAGGATAAGCAGATGGCTGGCTCAGTAAGTGTGTCCATGTGTCCTGACTCCAGAATTAGAGCTTCCCAGTGATTTTTTGGTTTCGAAACCCTCACACTGATTCTGGACACACTGGTGCCCATGTGAGGCACAAGGTACATTTGCTGAGCAGTTAGTGTGAACCAAAGTTTTTCTGATTTGACATTTCGGCATTGCTTTGGACAATGTTTTCATTTGTTTATTCCTACCATGCACTGATTGCTGGAGATATAGATAACTGCATGCAGAAATTGACACCATCTGTCCCCTCCTGGAGCTGAGGTCTTGTGGTTGTTACCAAAGGTGATTGATTGTGAAGAATATACTATAAAATCTACCAACCTGTCTTGGGCAAAGCCAGGTACCCTGGAAGAAGAGAAATACTCAGACTGTTGGGGGATGAGCGGCCCCGTGGAGCTTGGGGCGGGAGCAGGAAGCACTGAGGCACCATCTTGAAGAGACCATCTTGGAAGTGTAGCTTCCAGAGCCTGTGGCCCCAGCCAAGGCCATGTGACATCTAACCACCCAGCTGAGCCCATTCCAGATTTCTGACCCTCAGAATTGTCGACAAGGTAAACTAGTTGTTTTACAGCTAAGTTTTGGGGGGTAGTTTTGTTATAGAGTGACAAGCAACTGGGACGGAATTCTAGGGCTTGGTCACTCTTCCTCAACAAAGCCCTTGCCTGGCTTGGGGCACTTTGCAGAGTTGTCATCCTTGGAGGGCAAGCAGGCAGCCCTGACGCTGCTTAGCACACTGTTACTTTCTACTGCGGGCAGCTCCCCTTAATCTAAGAACCACAAGAAATTCCGGAACTGTGTAATGGAAACTGGAGCCAGCCCATTATTCTCTTCAGCACCTTGTGGACAAGTGCCCTGCCTCCAAGAACTGCTCAGCGGAGCTTTTTCTTGTAGCCCACTCAGGGCCACCTGGAGGTGGGTGGTGGCCAGAGGACGCAGACCCTTGGTGCTGTCATCGGCAGGGTTCGTTGCTCTTGGCTCCGTCTCATGCCTGACTTGAAGCTGGCTTTGTGACTCTTCTTCTGTCCTCTTTGGGGAGTGGAGTTTTTTCTGTTTGGGGAGTGATAAAAGCTGAGCAGCTTATGCAAGCAACGCGTGACTTCTGGTCCAAGGCTTCTTTCTTCTGTTCTCCGCCCACAAAAAAAATAATTCACATAAAACCTGTTTTCTGGCCAAGGCTTGTCCCCTCCTCAGCAGGGGGCTTTCTTTTCTGTTGACTTCAGAAGAAATTCAGATTTCTGTCTCCAGATTTTGGACACGCTGCTCCAGTTCCCTCTGGATGTAAGCATATTTGGAAACCTCTGCCTTCTTCCTCCCACGCCTAATGATTCCTGAGCCATTAGGTTGGAGTAATCCTGAGGGCTCTGGGGAGGCAACTGTATTCTTGAACTCCCTTGGCTGCATTTGACCCCTGGGTCCACACCTGGGTTCGCAGATGACAAGTCACACGGGGCAGAATGAGCCCCAGGGTGGACGTGTGGGCCGCCTCCAGAGCTTGCTAGCCTTGTGACTGGCACTAGGCGTGTTAAGATGTCATTGAGCCTCACTTCCTGCATCTGTAAAATGGGGCTGGGAAATAATATTGTTAAGCTCCCGACAAAGTAGGGGGCATGGGACAGATCCCCAAGAATCTGCACCTGTCAGGATGAGGATGCCTTGGCGAGGCGAGCAGTTCAGGGCACCTTGGCTTCTTAGACAGGGCTGGCATCAGGTGAGTCTGACAAAGAACGCTCTTACTGTGTGTTCCCCCAAACCGGTGGCTCCCCAGATGCTTTCCTCTGTGAGGCATGAAAAGAACCTTTCAAACAATTACCCACAAGTCAAGACGAGCAATCAGTGCTTGGCTCTCCTGCCCTCCCTGATTTTGACCGAAATTTCAGTCTCTGCAGAGAGGAAAGGTGAGGGCACTGATTGTCCTTTCTGAGCTCTTTGGAGGCTGGTGCTATAAATGTGAGTGTAACTATTCTTCCCCTAAGCCTTGTGTAAATTAGGAATAGTGCCTATTGGCATAAATCAAATCAATCGAAGGTGGAGAGGGAGTGGCCCGTGGGCTGAGGAGTCACCGTCGGCTCCCTCTTCACGAGCCACATGCTTGGGGGCAAGTCTGTGGGTGTAAGATGGGGACTGCAGCAGCACTCAAGGGGCATCTCTGGGGTAGCGCATGCGCAATCCCTGCCGTGCTGCCCGGCCCAAAGCTGCTGCTCCCAGGGCGGCGTGAAGGTGGACTGGAATCGTGGCTGTCTTGCAGGCACTGAGCCGTTCACCTGGTGCCATCTGCTGCAGGCTGTCTGAAAGAAGGGATGGCAGGGCCCCCAGGGACAAAGGCGTGAGCAGTGTGCCCCTCCAGGCCTGCTGCATGGAGCTCAACTGCTCCTCCTCTTGGTGGCTCGGGCAAAGCATGGACAAGGCCCCTTCCAGGGAGGAGAAACCCAGGGGGCCCTCTTCCCAGGTGTCCCTCCCGTGAACTCCACATCCCCCATAGCCAGATGCTCCTGCGTGACAAGAGCCTGCTTGCTCCCAGCTGTCCCTGCCCACTGGACACCAAAAGCCACCTCAGTCAAGGACCTGCTCAGGTGGAAGCCGTTTATTAAAAACCTTTATTAATTCTTGAAGGAAAAGAACGCAGTGTGACAATGCAGACCCCGTCGCCTAAATCCCCAACAGAAGCAGATGTTATGACCAGCGGCCCATGTGGTGCGCTTCCGAGATCGGCCGGGGATGCTCTTCCCTAGGAAGTGACGGTGGCAGGCATTGTGTTCCCGTGTTGTTTCAGTGATGCCTTTTCATTCGGTTGGAGTTGCGATCTCTGTGTGCATGTGCGTGTGTGTGTGTAGGTGCAGCCGTGTGCCGGGCTGCTGTTTCCTATTTGTTTAGTTTTGGGTGTCAGCCTTTCGCTATCCTGGGTCCCCCGTTTCAGAATAACGGTGCTGTTTATTGATACAAAGCAGAGGTGTTTGGATCCTCTTAAGACGCACCGCTCAAAATAAACCCTGCATCTTTATTTGGAGATCCGCATCCTTCCTCAAAGGAAGGCTCGAGAGTAAATTTGTACGGACATGGAGCAGGGGAGGGGCTGTTTTTCATGGCTGCGTTGCTCACATTTTAGGTTGTGCAAAGGCTTCCATCGGCTAATGCATTTGTTTAGATCCTCGGCAACAGACACTACTGCGTGCTTCCAGTTACACCGTGCGTCAGCTGAAATGGGATTTCTCTAACTCTTGAGAGAAAGCCAAACCACCACCAGTGGCATGAAGCATGCATAAAGTGACCAGCCAGCGGCTTAGGTGAAGAGGTAAGCTGAGGCATGTCTTCCGGGGGAAGCACGGAGATGATAAATACTGTGACAAATATTTACAATAGAAGCAGCAAAGGGGACATCAGTGGGTGAACACATAAGTCGTTCACACACCCTGCCACACTGCGAACAGGGAGCCCACGACCCAGTGTCACGGCACTGGAGGGGAATGTCAACATGCTGTGGTGGCCGTGGTGACTTGAGCCATGGTTCATGTCTGTTCCCATGATGAGGCCAGCACTGGGCGCCTCCTTCCTTCCAGGGCAGAGCTGGATTAAACACATGGAGTCCTCTGCGCTACGCAGCCCCAGGTCTCTCTGGGTGCTTCTCCTGGCGTGTCACCCCCAAATGACCCTTTTGCCACATGGACCTTGAGAGACTGGGTTGGATTTGGGGGCTATGAATACTAGCTGCGTTGGGGGAGGTGTGCCCTAGAATAAATTGTAAATGTGTAGATGAATTTAGCTTCTGTCTCCGGCCTCGGTGGCTTCGAGGGAGACCAGAGAGATGCACATTGGCCCACTGCTGAGAACAGGGACCAACAAACTATGGACCAAGAGCCAAAGCCAGCTGGGTGCCTTTTAAACAGAACCTTCCTGGAACGCAGCCAGGCCCACTCGTCTCTGTCTGGGCTGCGTTTGAGCTGTAATGGCTGAGCTGACAGAGGAGACCGCAAGCCCCACAGGCTGCAAATACTGCATTTACTCTCTGATCCTTTACCCAGAACGGTTGCTGACCCCTGCTCCCGAAAGCCCCAGGATGCCCGTCCAGGCCTTACGATACTGGCTGCGAGAGAGGTTCCGTTTAATTTCACAGCCTTGGGGAAGAAAGTGCCCATCAACGCCCTGTGCTCCGGAACTGCAAGAAATCCACCCCTATGGCTTCCTTCCTGTTATGATCCCCTCCGTCCCTTCCCTGAATTAGTTCCATTTCTCCTCTCTGCCCTCCTTCTGTCCACTCTGACCTCCCTCTTCATTGCTCAGTTTCTAATTAGTGTCTGGAAAGTTTTGCCCCGAGGAGGTTTGCAGCGTCTCCTGCACTATGCTAAGGGTAGCTCTCTTGATGGGTGGCGCTTAGCAGTCTCCTTTGTCCTCCAGCATGGAGAAGCCAGGTTTCCTGCCCGGGCACACTGCTTGGTGGGACATGGCTGTGGTCAAGGTGACATAGGGAAGGTCAGAGGGAAAGCCATTAGAGGGCCTCTCTGTGAGCTCTCCTCCAGGTCTAAGGGCTGACGCAGGGGAACAGGAGTCTGGGCTAGGCACAGGGCTGTTCAATTCTGTTTAAAATTGCACATAAAAAATTCATCCCCAAAGGGTGGACTGGGGCTGATTCGCCTCCTTCGTTTGGTTTTAATGACCCAGGTGCTTTGTTTGAAAGCCATTTATTCGGATGACAGATATGTAGATGTAACTGGATAAATAAAAAAGTGAAGTTGAGATTTGAAGCAGTGGTTAAAGTATAAACACGCAGGGGTCACTCCCTCGGACTGTGTCCCCCAGACGGAACAATGGCTCAGAAATTAACACGTGGAAATGACACTGCCCCATGCCCCCTCAAGCAGCTCTGGACCGTGAGGTCCCACGCAGGAAACTGAATTTGGTTCAGCACCGAGGGCTGCCGCAGCCCTGCTTCCTTTCCATCCCTCCCCTGCACCGCTGGGGACATTCTCCATCCACCTGCCCTGCCTTCCCCAACAGCGCCAGAAGCTGGGGGGCCTAGTCCCTAGCATGGGGCCCAGCCCAGGTGGGCTGCTCACCTCCCCTACAGCAGGGAGCACCGCAGCCAAGCACCCACTGGCCCCAGATGGAACGAAGACAGAGTTAGAAGAAGGTCGCCAGGCTCCCTTGAGCGTGCCAAGGGCCCCATTCATCAGGCCCACGAGACCTCGCTGCCCCAGGAGTCCCCATGTCACCTGTTCGCACTCCTTCATGAAGTCCGCGATCCCAGCAGATCCTGTGCACCATCCCCGCTCGAATGGCAAATGTTTTGGAATGTCCACAGATGAGGAAGTGGGCAGCGGGAGGACAGCTTTCGTGGCCGGTCTCCGGCTTCACCTCCGGATGTCAGAGTACTCAGACTGCTCGTCCTCCCACTCGCTGCTTCCAGAAGGTCCCAGGGCCTCCTGGCCCCCCGCGCGGCCCTGAGCCTGGGCGTTCGGGTGGCTCTTGCTGCCTCGCTCACTCTTGAGGCCCCTGCTGGCCTCCCTGCTGCTGGGCTCAGCAAGGTGCCTACCGGCTTCCCCGTGGTGGGTCCTGGAGAGCCTGGCTCTGTCCCACTGGAGCTGGCGCTTGGGGGACGCCGTGGGGGGCCTCTGGATGGCGGAGGTGCAGAAGCTCAGAATGGAGCACAGGCCTCCCCAGCTCTGCTCACACTGAGCCTGAACGCTGAGAGTGACGGCCTCCTTCACCTCCTCCCCGCAGGTGAGCAGCAGGTTCACGAGGTCCACGTAGGGCCTGGACAGAGCAGAGAGGCACTAAGAGTGAACAAGTCCCAAGGAGGCCCTGGAGAGCTGTGCCCACGCCAGGACAGGAGATGTGGGTGGTGCTGGAAGATCTTTCGAGCCTCTGCCCACACTGAGTGGAGCACTGGCCTCTGCCGACACTGTGGACCGGGCTCCACGCAGGTATGGGCACGTTAGACATGGGGGCTCTAGAAGGAGAGCCCACCACAGGAGAAAGGGCTGGAACAGACCCCAGATGTGTGGGATAGGAGCGAGAGCTCTTGCAGGGGGTGGCACGGGGTCGGGAGTGTCTAGGCCACGAGAGCTGGGTGGGTCCTAGCTGGAGTCCAGATGGGCTGGGGACCGTGCAGCAACCTTAGGCAAGGGGTGGAGAAACTGTAAGGGCAAGGGCTCTGGGAGGGGTTCCTGATGGCTTCCGTGATCCCTCACATTGGTCCCTCACTTGTGGGGACTGAGGCTGAGGTCCTTTGCACCAGTGGCTTTTCCAGGGCCACCTCCTCTGAGGCTCCTCAGGGCTGTCTTCCCCATGTCTGTGTCTGCCCCTGGCTTAGGCCATGAGGAAGGGCTTTTGGGGAGGTTCCTGGACACCCCTCCCGAGCGTCAGGAGGACAGTGGGACAGAAGGAGGGGCTTGGGGAAGACACCTCCCTGCAGGGCTATT
>PVKS010026084.1:0-29069 GCA_004027875.1 Aplodontia rufa | reverse complement strand
TTTATTTGTATTTGTTAGTCTAGGTGAGAGAATTTTGCATCCAAATGGTATCTTACCCTAAGTCAGCCTTTTATGGCTCAGATTACCTCTTTCTCCCAACTCTCTTATGTTTTTGTTGAATGTCCAAAAGAAATGGATCATTTGGAAGCAAAAATATAAGCTAAAACAAATATATAATGAAACAAAATTACCTTCTTAGCCACATACTCACAAAGCTTTTTTTTATACCCACCTCTGAAACTTTGGGTTCTGAAAACAGGCTCCTCTCCTCTTAAAAATGAACTATGGCTCTTTATTTGGATTACTGGATTTTACGGGATTGCCAGGAATTGGAAAGAAGGACTGCTAAAGCCTTCTACTTTCTTCTTTTTATGTCTCATTACCATGATCTCTACTATTCTTTCTCTCTCTCTCACACACACACACACACTCTCACTGTTCCTCTTCTTAAAAAAAAAAAAAAAGTAGTCCCCAATGGTACATCCTATTACAAATAAAATTTTTATTAATTATCCACCATATTTGTTACTGTTGAGATAAAACACATAGCCCATGTTCCAAAGGAGTTTATAATTAATGCAGTAATTAAAAGTTAGTCTATACCATTAGGGGAAACTGGGTAAATGAGGGCACACGGGATTTCTCTTCTTATTTTTTTATAGCTGCATTGAAATCTATAATTATCTCAATAAAAGTTTCAGTTGAAAAAACTAAGCCATAAAATAGCAAAATGCCTAAATATCATATAATACTATGCTATGATGTGCATACAGATTTTAAGTACTAGTGATATTTAGAGAAGATTAGTGAAGACTAGAGTCCTCAAAACTTCATGGAGGAGGAATTTCAGCCAAGCTTGAAAGGATAAATAGAATTTGGAAGGTGAAAGAACAAAGGAAGAACATTCCAATGAGTTTTTCCAAATAAATAGGTACAGACCAAAATGAGTTGTATTTGGGGGATAGTAAAATGTAAATTGACATAGTGTAGTGTACTGATAAAGTAGTGGTGTGTGTGTGTGTGTGTGGTAGACAGGAATAGTAAGTAAAAGTTGTTGAAGTTGAGGACTGAGGAGATTTTTAAATGGCAGGAAAAGGAGGGGAAAAAGGATCAATTTAAAAGTTTTGGTAGGTGGCAGACATGGGATTGTTCCTTAAGGAATTGATTTTATATTTCAGGTACTTTCATGGAAAAAAAAGAACAGTCAAAATAAACTAGGAGTGTTTAATTGATAGAATCACAAGCAGTTCAGAACATGGGGAAAGACTGCAAACACTTTCTGGAACAATTCATAAGAGAATATGGTGAATGAAACATTGATAGAACTTGGTGCCTGGGCAGTTAAAAAGTATTGAACACCTGTAGTTGATTTATAAAGCCATATACATTGATTTTCTTAAAGATTTTTTTAGATACATTGTGTTATCAAATCTGATTTTTTAAAACACTTTCTTTCTCTGGTACCTATAATCCCAGTGGCTATGGAGGATGAGGCAGGAAGATTGCAAGTTCAAAACCAGCCTCATCAACTTATTGAATCCTATCTCAAAATAAAAAATAAAAAGGGCAAGGGATGTCTCTCAGCAGTTAACTTAAGTTCCTTAAAGAATACTTAAGAAGAAAATCAGGTTTTGTCTTTTCTGTCCACTCTTCCTTAAGTTTCAAGAGGCCTAGAATGTGTCATGTTAAATGGTGCAGTATTGCAGTATTTATTTAAAAGTGAATTTATACTGACCTTGCTCTTTTTTTCTATTTTCTTTTTTTAGTTTTTCTGAGCATCCTTCAGTTGATGTCTCCTTTTTTCATTTAAAACTTTTTCTTACTAAACTCTTCTAGGTAGTATAGAAATGATAAGCTCTTCTAGAATAACTCTTAAATGTTTCTCCTTACACTAATTTTAGATGTTAACATTCTTGTCATTTAAAAACTGGACTAAATTATTTCTTGAAAGCTAAGTCATTAAAATTAGAGCTATCTTTTCACCAGTGTTAAGGTAACAACAGGGGTTTAATTTGTTATTAGCTTCAATGTTAGGATTCTAAAGCTCATAGACTGTTAAGAACCTATCAGTTTCTTTCTTCCAGGACTGTCAAAATATGAGTTACTTGTGATATCCTTTGGAACACTGGTTACATACAAATACATTTTAAACAATATGCTATAAAGATAAAGGAAATTTTTGTAGTTAATTGAAATCTAAAAGTGTTAATATTGGCAGCTCAAATCGAGTTCTGATAGTTTGCTTTATGATATTTATTAGTTCACAGCTGCAAAAACTGCATCTTGAATTAGGATTTTTTTAACTTGTATTAAATTTTTAAAAATCATTTTTAAATGTTTGAAATTTTTAGAAATTCAGTATTTACTTTAAACTTCCAACATACCCAAAGTCTGTGATTAATATTTTTTCCAGCATAAAACCCTTCAGTGCAAAACAGCTTTTGATTGATTTAAATAAGAAAACTGTATTACCAAGATAATTCACATAAGAAAATAGTAAACTTCATATAAATCTATCTTATCTCAAACCTTTTTTCCAAATAATACATAATTATTTCTACAAAATTGAAAAAATTGATTCAGTGGTTCTGGCACTTAAGAAGCTATAAAGCTAGTATTAGCATTAAAGATCTTACCACTTGGGCTGGAGCGGTGGCTCAGCTGTTTCGGCGCTTGCCTGGCAAGCACAAGGACCCAGGTTCAAACCCCAGCACCACGTACACAACTGAGTGTTGGAGCAACTAAGGCCATGTGAAAAACTAAGTAAAGTTGTTTCTCTCTTTCTTTGTCTCTCTCACTGTCCCTCTCTCTTTAAAAAAAAAAAAATCTTACCACTTAAATTACATATTTACATTTGTTCCTTTGAGACTATTGTCCTGTCCAAAATTTGTAATAAGGAAAATTAATTTAAATTTGAATTATATCTCAGTTTTTATAATTGGCAAGCTTAAACTTTTACTAATATTACAAAGGAAGGAGATAGATAATAGAACCCCAAATAAAATGTTTACATTATGTTAGAATTTCTCACTTTAGCAGATTTAAAAGGGATGGAGGGGTTGTAGGCTTAGAGTTTGAATCAGGGTACAGATAAAAGATGTAAAGAAATACATAAAATATTCCAGTAGGTGTAATCTGAGAAGTATTATAAAATAAATTTGAAAGCTTAGACTAAGCAACCATACCAATAGAGCCATACCCTAGATTGAATGAAAAATCTCCTGTTTTTGTTTGGATATCCATAACTTTGTTCTGTTTTGTTTTTTCCTCATATTTTTATTTGCCTTTTAAAATGTCTTTTATTGATCTTAGTAGATCCTGAAATTTTTAAGCAATTAATTTAAATTAATTTTAATGATATGTATTATTGAGTCAACTGATAGGAATTATCTTGCAAAGAAACAGCTAGCATACATACAACATACTAGCAAATGAAAATAATACTTTTTGGATGTTTGTTGTCTAAACAATGTATGTTATATGTATATAAAGTACTGCCTATTTTAATACAATTTTTACTGTGTAATGTGGAGATATTTTTACTAATTAATTCATACTGCCTTCCACAACTATCAGAAGTTTCATTGTACGAATATCTGCATAAAAAATAAAATAAAATTTTGGGTAAACTGATACTTATCTTTCTAAAGCTCTCATTAAACTTGGTTAATCTGCTTCTCATCCTAGTTCATTTATTTCAGGAAAGAATTGACTATGCAGGTTGAATGCCCCTTATTCTACATACTTGGGACTAGAAATGTTTTCCATTTTGAGCATTTTAGGGTTTTAGACTCTTTGCATGTACACAATGAAATATCTGAGGGATGAGATGCAAGTGTAGACACAAGATTCATTTACGAGTATACCCTTTGTAGCCAGAAGGTAATTTTATACAGTATTTTTAGTGTGCCTGCAAGTTGACTGTGACCTGTCACATGAGGTCAGTTATAGAAATTTTCATATTGGAGCTCAAAGTTTTGGATTTTAGAGCATTTCAGATTCTTGATTTTTCGGATTAAGGTTATGCAGTCAACCTTATTATCTAATGGAACACTAAACCTGTTCTCAAAATAATCACATTAGTGTAATGTTTTCAAAAAATTATTTGCAGAATAGCAACGCAAGATGTAGTTTGACATAATGGAAACATCTAATTTTGCCTCTTAACTTTTTTTAACTTTATCCTAAAAAATGATCACATGACTTTTCCTAAGCTTTGCTTTCCTTATCTCTAAAGAAAGTTGATTAGGACCTTTTAAAGGATGGATTGTGAGAATTAAATTAGTTGATAAATGTAAAGTTTATTTATAATGTACTGATTATAACTGTGCTTACTATCTTTTCTAAGTTCCATGAGGGACCCCTGCCATTTCTTCACTTATGACCTAACACAATGCCTGGCAAATGAGGGGTCAGTAAATATTTGTTAGTGTTTTTCCTACCTTTTTACACTGGTAAATGAAAGAAAAAAAACTATCCGTCATTTCTTGTAAAGTTTATATGTTAGTTCACCATAAATTGTTTTGGTCAGTCCAGGAGCTATAAAGCAGCTTCTTTTTAAAAAGCTTTTCTATATGCAATTACTGTGTCCCTTCAAAATCTCCCAAACTCATTTTCCACAAACTGGGGAAAAAAAGGTCACTTTGTACTTACTTTGGATTCTGAGGTTGCAGAGCTTTCACATAGACTTTTAAGAATATGTTGTCATTCTGAAACCTCTGTGAAAGTACCAAATTGAGTTTTATGTACAACAGATGCACAACATGGAAAAATCTCACTGACTTGAAATAAATCTTAAAACATTTGGACTGTAAATGGTAGATTTTGCATTCTCATTCTTAAAAAAAAAAAGGCTAAATGAAAAATGTCTATTTTCTCTTCTGATTATCACTAGCAACAGTCCGTGTGGTTGAAAACAGAAATGGCTTTATGGAAATGAGTGCTAAATCTGGAATCTGATCCTGCCTTAGCTACTCCTAAGTTGTGTGGTCATGAGCAAGCCACTCAGCTTCTCTGAGAATGTATCCTCATTAATAAAAGCAGATAAAACTTACCTTGCAAGAATTTTGTGATCTTCAGATGACATAATGTATAGTAGCCAGCTGATGAAGTTTATGGAGTAGTCTCAGAGTATTCTAAATGCATAAATATACAATACTTAGAATAAGAAAGATTTCTTATCATATTGAAACACAGTTATCAAAAAAAATTTAAAGTGATACGGTAGTATATGGTTCTTTAATTAAATAATGTTGTTGTAATTTTGAAGAAGTGATAAACATAAAGTGATGTTTTGAGATACCTACAGCAACTGTTAACCAATGAAAATCACCAATGTTGCTAATACCATTTTGGCTTCTTGCCTGTATTTGAAAGAAATGCCAAGCATCAGTTAGGAGTTAATGAAAATGTTATAATTGTTTCTTCTCACGCAAGTTCAGACTCCTTTAATTCTATCACCTTCAAGTTTGAGATATCTGTGATATGTTAATGCTGGTTATCATCACATACAGAATATACTTAAAGACATATCACAATTGAGGGTCCTTAAAATACATTTTTCAAGATAATCTTATAGATTATTTGGAATTTAGTTTTGTTAATATCAACTTTCAGTATTTAAGTATAAGACTTTTGAAGTGTCAACATATTTCATTGCATTTCTGAAGAATCTTAAGTTTGGGATACAAATCTTTAAATGTGCAACTTACGTAACATTTTGTCATGTTTGATTGTCTCTAGAACTGCTATTAAAAGGAATTAAATTTCTTTTCTAAAATTATTACTAGGATCAGCCAGGACCTTGCTCTCATTGCTCGGGAGATCAACGATGTAGCAGGAGAGATAGATTCAGTGACTTCATCAGGCACTGCCCCTAGTACCACAGTAAGCACTGCTGCCACCACCCCTGGCTCTGCCATAGACACTAGAGAAGAGGTAGGAGATCTTCATGGAGAAATGCATAAGGTTCTTTCTTTTCTTTATTTCTTTTGCTTTTAGCTTTTTGCTTAGTTTTTTTTTTTTTTTTGTTACAGCCACCCTCCCTGTTTGCATGAAGCTCTGCGTTTTCAAACTTTGCTTTAACAAATTTCTTTTTATGTTTTTGTAACAAAATAATAAAGGTTAACATTTGTTCTACTATTAAGATGGAGGTGGAAAATAATTTAGATTAAGAACTTTGCCAGCAAATTCCCACTCCATAACTTTCATCAGATGTGACTCTAAATGATATCTGAAAAGCAAACCAAAATTTGATATGATGAATGATTATGTAGAGTTTCTATAAAGTCTGACTATGAAAATTGTCCAGTTAAAAGTGTTTTCACTGCTAGTTAACGAATCAGTATCTCTAATAGCAATATGTTGATGAGTTCACACATTTATATATAAGGGGATATTTTGAAAAGCGAAAATGTATCATATATATACACACATACTATCTCTGTATGTATGTATATATATATTTTTCAAAGTATTAAAGACACTGATATAAGTTAGCAACAAGAATCCAGGTTGTACCATTTTACATAGCATGTTCAAGAAGGTACCTTTGTTCTATGAATTAATGGTACTGTTGTCTCTTGTTCTTCAGTATCAATGTGGGATCGGTTCCAGGATCTCCCCTTCTTCTCCTTACACAAATCAAAAATCTCTTATATAGAATGGTATAGTATTTGTGTATGACCTATGCACATACTCTTGTGTACTTTGAATCACCACTTGATTACTTATAATACCTAATACAACATGGATGTTACATAAGTAGTTGTTAAACTGGGGGAATAATGGCAAGGGGAAAAGTCTGTACATGTTCAGTATGGGCAACAGCTTTTTTGTTTTTAAAGAACACTTTCAGTCCTTAATTGATGAAATCCCTGAATCTGGAAGGTTTACTGTACTCTTTGCCTTGTTGGCTCTTTGATCTAGGGCAGTAATGCAAGCAAAGGATCGGCATTTAAAAAAATAATTTGCATAGTTCAGAGTTTGGCAGACTACTGCCTTCCTGCCTATTTAATTTTTTTTACATTTTTAAATGGCAAAAAGTTTAAAGGAAATACAATAATTAATAACTTGAAAATTACATGAAATCCACATTTCAGTTCCCATAATGTTTTTTTAATGTATAGCCACACTCATGTATTTAACTATTGTCTATGGCTGTTTCTGTGCTACAGTAGGATGCAAAGCCTAAAATATTTATTATTTGTCCCCTTACAGACAAAATTTGCCTGATAACAATGACTCCACTTCCTTAATTTTATAACAATGTTCTAAATAGTAGCAAAAAATGGCTAACCTTTTTGACAAATTTAATTTTGATGAACTATGCTGATATTTTCTTCAGTTGCTTTCTGTCATATTCCTTCTTTAATTCTTTAATGTTGCTTTGTTTTTCCTTTACATGTTGTCTGATTTAATAAATGATATTTCATCAGTCTGTGTAGAGTTTTGTTACCACATTGATCACCTGTAACTATATAAGAAATCATCCTTATTGGTGAAAAACAAAAGGATCTTGGTAGCAAGACATACACATTTCTTTGGTATATTTATAATGATATTATTTTTCAGCTTTATAACTAAATTTTATCTAACATGTTTATGCATTCACTGAAACCCTATAAAATTACTCAAACATTTCATTGGATCGACTTTCATTTTTTTCCTTTTTGTTTTATTTCAGAATATGGTTCTAGAGTTTATTCCCTCTTCAGTAAAACCAAGTTACATAATAATGAATGTATGTAGTTTGCACTGTAGATGGCAGTATATCATTTCTACAAGAATATATATATTTTGTAGCATTGTTTTAAAGTTTGACTAAGATTAAAATTCTTATGTGGATTTAAATTTTTTCTTTTGTAAACTTAATTGGAATTTACAATTTATGCATCTTAAGAAATTTGACACTTGGATTTGGGAAGGAAAAAGGAAAAAAACAAGATAGAAAACTAAAACAAAAAGAAACTTTATTTTGTACTGGTAAGGCAATATGAGTAAAATGAACTCATTGGCCATCTGCATGGCTCAGGTTTTTTCTATATGGCATTTGGAGAAAATCTTATTCATAGACTAATTGAATTTAGCATGGTTACATATTTTAGATTCTGAAAATAAGATCTATGTAGATGAATATCTTTTTTCATAAAGAAAAATACTTTTGAAGTGCTTATTTAAGAAAGTAATTGGTTTATTGAAGATGTCATGCTTCTGTTACTACTTGAGAATGGAATAACTTCTGTCTAATCATACAACTTATATTACCAATATCTGTTTTTCCAAATCATTTTGTTCTCATAAGGGTTTTCTTTTGTCCCATTAGTTGGTTGATCGTGTTTTTGATGAAAGTCTCAACTTCCGAAAGATCCCTCCATTAGTTCATTCTAAAACACCAGAAGGAAACAATTGTCGGTCTGGTGATCCAAGACCTCAATCAACAGAGCCTCCTGATCATTTAACAATTACAAGACGGAGAACCTGGAGCAGGGATGAAGTAAGTAAACCAAAGACTTTAACATATGGCAGAGGAGGCATGCTGTAAAAGTGGGAAAAGGAGAAACTAATAGGGCTAAGGAAAAAATGATTCTCCTAATGGATAGAATGAAGTTTTATCCCACCATCATATCTTATACAAATAATTAACTCCAAATGAATTAAGTTCTTAAAGGGCAAAAGCAGACTATAACACCTTTTAGTAAAAATGTGGGTAAAATGTCTTCAAACATAGTAAAGGTTTATTTCTTAAAAGACACAAAAAGTTTTGACTTTAAAAGATTGAGAAGTTTGAGTATATTAAAGTTAAGGACTTTTATGTATTTAAAAATTCTTCAAGGGATTTAAAAAGACAAGTCACAAGGTTTTGAAGCACATAAAACCAACAAAAGATTAGAATATAGTATGTGTATAGAATTCCTACCAATCAATAAAAAACAAAATCAACTTAATAGAACATCTTTAAAAGTTACGAACAGGGTGGCTGGAGAGGTGACTCAGCGGTTATGGTGCTTGCCTAGCAATCACAAGGATGTGAGTTCAAACCCTAGCACCACATACACAACAAAGTGTTGAAACAATGAAGGCCTCATGAAAAACTAAATAAATATGATTCTCCCTTTCCCTCTCTCTGTCCCTCTCTCTTTAAAAAAAAAAAAAGAGAGAGCGAGAGATATGAACAAACATTTCACCCAAAATACCAAAGATATATAAAATATTAAAAGATGTTTAACGTCATGAATATTCATAGAAATTTATTTTGTGGCTATATTGATATTATTTTATAAATATTTGGTGAAAAATTTAAAAATCTTAAGTGTTGAAGAGAATGTGGGTACAAGGACATTTTTACATGTTGCTGGTGGAGGTTAAATTGGTGTAACTCTGGAAAAGTTAACTTATTTCCTACAGTTAAACATAAAGATAGATAATGATCTAGCAGTTTCCCTGCTACTGTGTACATAAGAGAACCCTTTTCCCATTTACCAGAGACATGTACAAGCATATTTATTCAGTAGATCTTCCCCTTATCCATGGTTCGATAAGTTCCAAAACGCCCAGTGGATGCCTGAAACTGGATTGTACTGAACCCTATATAAATACTAATTTTTCCTGTACATATGATAAAATTTAATTAATAAATTAGGAATAGTCAGATTAACAATAATAATAAAATAGAGCAATTATAACAATATACTATAGTAAAATTCATTTGATGGGCTGGAGTGGTGGCTCAGCGTTGTGACACTTGCCTGGCATGTGCAAGTACGTGGGTTCAAACCCCAGCACCACATACACCACAATGTGTTCAAGCAATGAATGCCACATGAAAAACTAAATAAAATTGATTCTCTCTCTCTCTCTCACTCTCTCACTGTCCCCCTCTCTTTAAAAATAAAATAAATTCATTTGATTGTGGTATCTCTCTCTCTCTCTCAAAATACTTTATTATACTGTCCTTACTCTTCTTGTGATGTGAGATCATACAGTGCCTGTATAATAAGGTAAAGTTAATAACATAAGCATTGTGACTTACTATTAGGTTACTATGTATGGTTTAGTGTCACACAAGCATTGCAACACTACCAGTTGATTTGATAATTCATGCCTACTAAGTGACTAATGGCAGGTAGTATATATAACATGGATGTAGTTCCAAATGATAATAAGCTGCAACTACTTACCTGAAAAGAAACAAAACTCTACCTTCTGAAATATTTAGTAATTACACAAAAATTTTGTATACTAATGAACTCTATGAATAATGTTAGAACTTCAGTAGATAGTGTAAATTACATCTTGCCTTTTCTAATGCTTAAAACTTTTGTTAAAGATCATATAGAATAAATATTTCATGAAAGTGTACTATTACGCTTAGAGATCAAGAAACTGAAACACAGAAGAGTAACTATTAAATATAATGATTGGTCAAGTAAATAATCAGCATATTAATTGATTAAGTGATAAAAGCATAACACTAGGTAATCATACATCTGTGATCTTACCATCTACAGTCTCACCTATGATTTAGGATAAACTGCCAAAATTCTACATAAATAAACTAAGTGAAGATGACAACAATTTCAGTGCATGATGACAGGATACATACCTTAATATTTAAATGTGATTATTCTGTTATCAGTAAATGGAAAGTATAAAGTTTTATGCTCATCCCAGTTTACATTTTATTTTTAATCCTTTGTTACATATTTTTAATTTAGTAATTACACAGGATTAGATGAAGGACTAGATGAAGATAAAATCTGTCCTGGTATAGGAAACAGTAATTTAGTTTTACTTAATAAAATATTTGTTATTCATTAGTTGTTATTATCTTTGTCATATATTTTAAAAATGAAAATATATGCCTATGACATAAATAGATCTAACAAATGTTATATGTAAGAAAGCAATGATGAATGGAATTCAGGATACTGTTTACCTTAGCAGGGAGGCTAAGGAAAGATGGGATAGAGGATACTGTCTGAATAGAGGTAGATATACCAGTCAGCCTTACTGCATTAATAGATAACTGCAAATGTCTCTGTGGCATAGAGAGAAACCCAGACTTAACATCTTTGGGTTAACTGGTACTGTTCAGTGGGGCTTACTTAGCTGTACAGTTAAAAATTTCAAGTTTGGATCTAGATTTACTCCATGTGTCTTTCATAGTCCTTGTACCAGTAGACTAGCTAGGGATTGTTCTTGTTTTAATACCATCAGTCACAAGAAAGGAAGCCCCACCATACAAGCATATTTCAAACCTTTGCTTATGTCCTATCTCCAAATATCTCATTGGCCAAAGCATGTCACATGACTGAGGTCAAAGTCTGAGAGTGCAGAAATATCTTCCTCCATTGGTGGTAGAGACAGTGAAGAGAGTGGATATTTTTTAACAGTATCTACGCTGCCATATTAATTATTGGTAGGTCCTAGTTATTTGGGTTGGGGAGCAGGGTTAGATTTATTATTAGATTTTTTTGTATTCGTTAAATATGGTCTTAACAATTAGGAGGGAATTATTATCAAGCAATCAAGAACAAATGTATAATGACAGCAAGCCATGGCTGATGCCATTCCATGGTTTCCCCCCTTGGGTTCCCCATGGCTCCATGTTTCCCCCTATTAAACCCCCATGTTAATTGGACTTCCATGAGAGAGAGTGAGAGACACCACATTCAAACGAATTTTATTTTATTTTATTTTTAAAGAGAGAGGGTCAGTGAGAGAGAGAGAGAGAGAATCAGTTTTATTTAGTTTTTCATGTGGCTTTCATTGTTTCAACACTTTGTTGTGTATGTGGTGCTAGGGTTTGAACTCACATCGTTGTGCATGTTAGGCAAGCACTGTACAGCATGTCAGCAGGAATGGCTGCAGTAAGCAGAGAGCAAGGTATCACATCAGGAAGCAGAGCAGAGAGAAAATCTCCACGCCAGACAGAGAATATGTACCTCAAAAGCACGCCCACAGTGACCCACCTCTTCTAGCCACACTCTATAGGACCACCGTTGCCAGTTAATCTGTACAAGGAGACTAATGCACTGATTGGGGTAAGGCTTCTACAACCCAGTCATTTCACCTCAGCCTTCCCAAATTGTCGCACATGAGTTTTGGGGCTATATATTCTAACCATAACATACATATGTGCAACTATGTGTTGGACAAAGACCAGATGGAAATCTAAATGAAATTGATTATCTCTTCTTTCTCTCTTACTCTCCCTCTTTCTTAAAGAGAGAGAGAAAAAAGAATATGTTGGTCACATGCCAGTAGTCCCAGCTACTCAAGAGACTGAGGCAGGAGAATCATTCCAGTCCTGGAGTTTGAGACCAGACTGGACAATATGGTGAGAACCTGACTAAAAAAATATATGTAATAAATAAATAAATAAATAGATTAAATGAATACATCAATGAGAAATTAAGGAAAAGGTTTATATCAATGGAAAACAGATGATAGAAGTTTGAGGAAAAATTCAAAGAACGGTTGAAATAATACTATAGAAAGTGCTGAGGAACAATAAGCAGAGGTGCTATATGCTTAGGTGTCAGGTAGAGGTAGGGAATAGTTAACAAGAAAGGATTAATCGTAGATTAATATTTTTGGGTCCCTGAGTTTAAAGAATAGGACCTGAAAGTTAATATGTAAAAATATGTATGTTTTTAATATTGCTGAGTAGAAAAATATCTGCCTGTTGGAAAAGCATCGTTAGCTCCAAAGTTAGCTCAAAAGTTGCATTTACAATATACCGAATGGTTTTACAGCATACTTTGCGCTGTCCTGATAATTGTTAATATACTGAATCGAACCTTATAGAATTAGAAAAAACAGAGATCCTTTCTCTGTTATAATCTTTCCTTAGACTATCCTGCCTTTTCTCACTCCTTTCTTGTTTGTGTATATCTTCCACTTTAATTTGGCTAATTTCCTCAAAGCCTGCAAATCTCATTTCTATGTATCCTCCTCACCTTTATGTTGATTTTCATATCCTAAGTAACTTTTATCTTCCACTGACTTTACATCCTTGTCATTCTTAAGTTCCAGTTTTTGTTGTTGTTGTTTGGTACTAGTAATTGAACTCAGGAACACTTAACCACTGAGCTAGATCCCCAACCCTTTTTATTTTTTATTTTGAGGCAGAGTCTCTCTAAGTTGCTGAGGCTGACTTTGAACTTGAGATCTTCCTGCCTCAATCTCTAAGCCGCTGGGATTACAGGCATGTGCCACCTCACCAGGCTCTATTTACATTCTTTTTTATAAAATATTTAGTAGTATTTCCTATATAGTACTACTATTCCCACCTCTCATAGGTCTTGGATTTTGACTTCCAGATCATATTTAATTTTCTGGGTTTTCTTACAAATGGGTACACTTCTGACAATTTTATAATGGGGGCTATTTTGGAACCTACATCTAAACTCAAATTCAGTCCCTTTTCTAATGAACTGTGCTAGCTTGGTTTCATGATTTAGTCCAAGGCTTGGCAAAGTATAGCCTGTAGACCAAATCTAGCCTGTTACCTCTTGTGTAAGGTAATGTTTTATTACAATGGAGGTGTGTTCATTTGTTTGCATATATTCAATGGCTGCTTTCACTCTGCAACAAGAAAGTTGAGTTTTGGCAGAGAACATATGTCCCTACAAATCTTCACCATGGCATTTTACAAAAATTTGCTGAACTCTGATTTTGCCCCAGAATCTCAACTGGGATGGTACCAACCCCATCGTGGAAACTTAATACCTTGAGTAAATTTTGAAAAGTTTTTCTTCCCATTAGATTCTGTCAGAAGAGGAAAGTTGTGCTCTTCCTATCCCTATTACTTGGTGAAAGAATAAATAATGTATTTACTGTTCTAAGTTATTTTTCATCTTCCCTTTTTTGATAATTTGAATAGAAATATGAAAGGCATGATAGTAATTGAAGATAGATTAGATTGTTTTGTTTAAAATGATATAGGGAAACTTGATAAAAGGAACTCCTTTGTTAGTAGTGTTTCTTTTTCTTTCTTAATTTAGTCACACATTACCGTAATATCCTTCATTGTTTTTTCATTAAAATTAGCATAAACAATACAAGCTTCTATATAAGTTGTGAGTGACTATTAGTGTTCTTAGTAGTTATAGAATACAGCAATAATATTTTAATATCTATTCTTTCTTCAGGTCATGGGAGATAATCTGCTGTTGTCATCTGTCTTTCAGTTCTCTAGAAAGATAAGACAATCTATAGACAAAACAGCTGGAAAAATCAGGTACTTGTGGTTACCCCAATTTCCTTTCTTTAACAGTTACCTCTTCCATTTCAAGACTGCTTCTATGGTAAAGTCATTGGAACAGAATCCTACTGCTGCCTTTGCCATGTTTAGTTTGAAAATATAAGTAATGACTTTGATAATAAGCCCCTTTACAATTGAGAATTAATAGCAATAATCACTTAGGTTCATTTTATTAATAGCCAGAAATATTTTCCTGTTTCACAAAAACAATAGTATTTTAAATTAACTGACTTCTGAGGGTTCTTTTGTAAGACCTCAAACTTTAGTTTCATTTTCCTCATGGTAAAAGGGGGATAGTATTTGACTTAGGAAATGTACATAGTAACCTGTGGAAGATTAAAATGCCATATAGACTGTGTAGTTTTAGTTTCACAGTTTCGATATGTTTGTTAGTTACGTATGTTGAATTATGATAATGTTTTCATAATTTTCATGACTGACTCCCTTCACTAGGCTAAATTTTGTTCATAGGGACTATATTGTATTGAACTTTATATATCCTTCAGTTCCTTGCCATGAAGAATGTACTTCATAAATATTTGTTTGAGTAATTGAGAGAAATAGCTTTGTTTCTTTTTAGCAAAGAATCATTGAAAAGAGAACTAGAGAAAGTAAGGACTTTATTAATGAGCTTTTGGGGAGTGAAAGTTGGAGAAAAAAAGGATCTAATAAAATGTAGAGAGAAGAGTAGTCTAATAGGCACAAGAATTGAGGACATATTTCAGCTTTGCCACTTACTGTGAGATCTTGAACATGCTCCCTGTTGTTTAATCTGGCCCCAATTTCATCATTTTGTGTAGTAATATGTATACTTTGACTATTCAGAGTTATAAGGAGTAGAAAATAAAAATCTCATACATGCATGTGTATGCATATCATATTTTATGTATTATGATATCATCCCTCCTTACATTGATTTTTCTCAAAGTCAAATTTCCCATCTTTGGAAAACTTTGCTCCAAAGTAAATACCTATCAAATATTATTTTATAACTTTAAATTCATTAGTAATTCAAAACAGAAACTTAGAGATTTTAAGTAATAATACTTCAGACATCATTGACATTTAGCTTAATTTGTTTCTAATTAGTAGAATTAAAAATTTTAAATATAATGAAACTTTCTGAACATGATTTTTAAATTATAATATTCCACATAAATATAATTTTGTATAACTTATATATTAAAATTATATGCTTCATCAGTATTTGACAAACACCAATAAGCATGGAAAAAAGCATTTTTATTGACTTATAATTACCTAGTTTGAAAGACAGTACCATTTTTTTCAAAAGCTATCTTAAAAGTATATTAAATACATTTAATGTATTTTTAAAATGTTTAAAAATATTTACTATAAAAAGAGTTTATATCATCTTCCAATCAAATGTAGAAATTTTACTTGACACGTTTTAAGAAATGGGTTGAGGGGCTGGAGCGGCTCAGCAGTTACAGTGCTTGCCTGGCATACACAAGGATGTGGGTTTGAACCCCAGCACCATGAACACAAAGAAGTGTCAGAACGACAAAAGCCACATGAAAAACTAAGTAAAATTAATTCTATCTGTATCACTGCCCCTTTCTCTTAAAAAAAAAAAATGGGTTGAGCTTTCTTTTATATTTTGTATTCATATCTTTATATTTCTTACAAATGTACCAATAGTGTACTTTTCGCAATAGTGTAATGTGTACTGTCTTGTCCTTTTTTCTCTTTATTTTAAAATGTAAATTTGCACAGAAGTAATGTATAAACATGGTTAAAATATATAAATGTTTCAGAAAAATATGCATATTATACATATGATATCCATTATATGTGTGTACATATGTATATATACATATATATTTTTTTCTTACCTTTGTCTTTTCACTTAATAATGCCTTTATTTTTTCAAGTGTTTCAGTGAAATATATTGACATTCCTTCTAAAATGGGTTGGAATATCAGAGTACCTTGTACACATAAATGGTTTTTTAAATTCTTTTAATGACTACCCTTATGTTGTCATCCATTGTTTTTTTCAAGATAATTTATCAAAATTCTCACATGTCCGTTTGAGTTTTAAATAAAATTAATTTTCCACAGAATAATAATTTAATATCCATTCACTAACAAATAGTCATAAAGTATATTCTAAGTACTTTTAATTAGACATCAACAAAACAAAGACCCCTGCTCTTGTGGAGTTTATATTATAGCTCATTTATTTGAATGAGTCGACCTGGTTAAGTTAGCTATTTCTGCTCTCTGATTTGTCTTAGTTTCATTATCTCATGTGATTATTATCTGTAGTTCACTATTCACATTGGGAACAGTCATTTGCATTTTCTTTTTCCTATTTTTAAATTCAATAGTAGGGGCTGGAGTGGTGGCTCAGCAGTTACAGTGCTTACCTGGCATGCGAGAGGACCATAGTTCAAACCCCAAAACTGTGTACACAGCAGAGTGTTGCAGCAACATGAAAAACTAAAAAGTTGATTCTCTCTTTCTCTCTCTCTCTTAGAAAATAAACTCATTAGTAGTTAGTTACATGAAAAAGATAAGAAAAATATAAAGAACAATGCTTATTTTACTTAAGTAAAGGAGAACCCAAGTCTCATAATTGATTTCAGAGATTAGTTGCTTGCTGTTTAGAAATAATGCATTTTGTAAAGTCTGATAAATTTTTTCATTGTTTCTTTTACTCATATGCACTGATGAAGCAATTAACACTAATGCCATCTTATGTGAGGTTTATTTTCCCTTAATGGTCATATATGTCAAAGTAAGAGCTTTCCTTCACCAACATAGCCCACTCACTTGTGATGTACTTGTACAAGGTGTGGCCAGAGACAGATGTAGTATATAGTTCCCTGGGGTGAGCCCAACTGGAATTTGTAGAGGAAAAAAATAAACTTATTTTATTACAAATGACAAATTATTGTTACAAATAATTTTTTACAAATGACAAATGAATTAATAAATCTCCAGATCCCAGTCAATGCCTGCTTATTAATATCAAGAATTGAGCCTCAGGTTTGGCTTAAGTGTTCAGTGTAGTTGAAGGTTATTATAATTTTGTATTTTATTCCACTAAATTATTTTATCAAATTGGGGTATTACGGAAGGATTATTAACAAAGGAATAAATAAATGAAATAAACATTGATTAAAGTAATCTTGTATAAAAATTGGGCAGGAAACATAATTCAGTGGTAAAGTACTTGCCTGGCTGTGTACAAGTCCTTGCCTAACCCAAGTTCTGTTGCCAGCACTGAAAAAGAAAATATATAGGAATAGTCTCCAAATTTATTCATTGATTGAATGTTTTCTGACTGAATGTTTTTGGTGAACTCACAACTGAGTGCAGAAGGCAGGCATACAAGTAATTATAATTCAGTGTGGTAACTTTAGAAAGGAAAATACTGGATGAGATAGTATGAGATCCCATAGCAAGGGTTTTGGGAGAAATTTAGAAAAGGGTTCTTAGAGAAATTGCCTTACAATTTAAGTCATGAAACATGTGGAAGAGTTAGGTGAAAAGTAAGTGAAATAAGGGTAGAGTGAGAGATGACACCGAAGAGATTAGGATGGATTAATTTAGGCAAATTTTGTGAAAGAGTTTGTCTTTTATCATAAAAAGAAAAAAACCATGAAAAGCTAATATACTAATGATTGTTTTTGATATTGACCATAAAAACATTATGTAAGTCTCATTGCATACTCATGTAGCTTGCTGCTTATAAAACATTGGACTCTCTTTACCTATAAAATGAATATGCTGTATTATTTCATCATCACACCTATAATAACCCTAATCACTGGGTCCTTATCCATTTACTTAGTTGCCAGATTTTCTTTTTTTTAAAGAGAGAAGGACAGTGAGAGAGAAGAGAGAGACAGAATCCATTTTTTTATTGAGTTTTTCACATGGCCTTCATTGCTCCAACACTTCGTTTTGTATGTGGGTTGCTGGGGTTTAAACCCCCGTACTTGCGCGTGCTGGGCAAGCGCCACAACCGCGGAGCCACTGCTCCAGCCCCCAGTTGCCAGATTTTCATAGACTTCTTGCCCAGTAGCATTCTCCTGTGACTATTTCATACCACAGAGCATCTTTCTGAGTCTGCTCTGAACTCTTCCCTCGTCTCCCCCTAAGAAAAACATTGTGTAGCTTTGGCATTTAATATTCAGGGGTCTAGAGTGGTGGCTTTGGGGTTGCTGGCATGCGCAAGGACATGAGTTTAAATCCCAGCACCAGGTACTCAATGAAGTGTCAGAGTAATGAAGCCACATGAAAAACTAAATGGGATTGATTCTCTCTCTCTCTGTCTCTCTCTCTCTCTGTCCCTCTCTCTTAAAAAAAAAGATTCAGACAAAAAAGCACATTGATTTATTGTCTAATTGATTTTACTGTCTTGGAAATTTGACAGTTTGGAAAGATTTTTTTAAAAGATATATAAAAATGCTTCAACATTATATTTGAATATTGAATGTTCCCTGTATTTGAGTTGCTTTCAGTTTGAGCATTCAGTTTTAGTAAGTGTAAAGCACTTTGTCAGACTTGATAGAAGATATATAAAGAAGATAAAACATCATTTTGAGTATTATGAAATTTATAATCAAGTAGCAAGTTGAAGCACATATCTAATTACATATGTAATGAACTATTACATAAGATAGCATATGATAGAGCAGTGCCCAGTTGGAGTAAAAAACAAAGGAAAGAATAGATAATTTTCAAAGGTAGGTATGATTTTTGATGACCAAATTTAAGGGATAGAGACTTTGGCCTTCCACATGTGTAGCCTAGGGAATTACTGGTCTTTAAACTTTGTGCCAGAACTTACAAACTCTCTATTGAGGTCAGTCTGAGGGTATGCATATTTAAGTCAATTGAATACTTCCTATGGATTCAGTTCTAGAATATTTACAAAACAACTCCTGTTTTGCAGCATTTTCATAGTATTCCATGTGGAAATGACCCACATAAGTTGTGTTAACATGGCCCTGCATTGGTGGACTGACACTTTGCAATCCCAGTTTCCGTATACTAAGGGAAATTACTAGAAAATAAATAATAGAGGAATTAAAATATAAGCCTAAGGTCTCTTCCACCTAAAACTAAGATTTTTTCAAATAGTATTTTAGCTTAATAATTAAATTATTGAATGAAATGATCTTTGGAATTTGTTTTCATGCTAAAGTTTAGCCTACTTTCAATCTTTTTTTATTTTATTAAGAAATTTATTTGTTGAAAAATCAAACAAGCTTCTAATGAAATAATATAATATATATATAAATTCTGAAAATTAGATTTACCCCTAAGAGCCCCCCCCAGTTACCCACCCTTATCCCACCCCCTACTTTCAATCTTAATGTTAATCTGAAAATGACTTTTAAAGCAATGATTTTTTTCTTGAAGATTCATGCTTACCTTTGAAGAAAATCAGTTCTAACCATGATAGCCTATTCTAAAATAATTTCTTGATATGTCTTCATGCTTCTGTTAAAATTCATAGTCATATGAATGATAGGTCTGTCTTCTTAAATCTGTACTATATTTACAAATCATCTTTTAAAAATAAGCTTCTTAACCCCCTATGGGGGGATTTTTTTCGGTGAGTCAGCAAATTTAGGTAAGCATTCGAAGACATTTTCCTCAAAAGTGAAATGTTTGTGCTTTAAAGCTTCTAGAAATTCTCTGAATTCTTAACAGTGTCTGGCTAAGCTCAGACTTTCCCAGTTGTACAAGCCCATTGTAATTCTAAGTTGGCTTATAAAATAGTGGTTATTTTCTTAATCCCTGTTTCAAAACTGCAAGAACCCTCAAAAGAATATAGCACTTAATGTCATAGTCATTAAAATAGCTCTTAGGAAGATAGCTGTCAAGGATGGTTTAGAAAATTTAATACTAAATTAGAAGAGCATTCTTACAACCAGATTCCAGTCCTATTATTGCCTTTGTAAGTATGGTTATGTGTAATTAAGAGTGTTCCAGACTTGATTGTATGTTAATGAATTTCATGGTTCTACATTACATAAGCCTGTCACATGGACCTTTGAAGAAGTACCAGAAATAATATTAATTTACTAATTAAATATTAATAGCCTCCAGTAGTAATAATTTGCTTTCTTAATGTTTAGTGTTGATTTTTTATAAAAGGCAGTTATGTCATGTCTTAAAGATGATAAAGTTTTTAGAGGAAAGGAATATACCACTTTGGAAAGATAAATCAAATTTTGTGGTATTTATAAGTTATTTGAATTTAGTTTCTAATATAGGATAGTTACAAAATAAAAAATTTATCAAAATGTTTTCTTAAATCCTAATAGATTAATATATAAACACAGTAACATGAATAAGATTTTTTAAAATAGCACAATTAGTTCTTCAATTTTCAGCTTTTAATATAATGTTCACACTTTGCATCATCAATTAAGTTACCTATTCTGCATAGAGGTTTTATCAGACTCATTTGTTCATACCTAATTCATCCTATTTTCATCTTAATTTTGTTTTGCTTAATATGACACATACTCTGTCAGAACAAGTTATGTTTTCTCTATGAGTATTGGTTGTTATGCTTTGTTGTTTTGTATCGTGTTGTTTTGTTTTAACACATTCTTACTGTTTACCCATGCTGTTCTCAAACTCGTGACCCTCTTACCTCAACCTTCCTAGTAGCTGCAGTTATAGGCACATGCCACCCCACCCAGCTAGTAGCACTTATGTTGTATTTACTTAAATTTTTGGGTTATGTCATATCTACATTTGTTTTATATTTGGTTTTCAAAAAAGAATAATATAGTTTATTCTTTTATTAATACCATCCAGTTACATTAAAAAGACCTTTCATATATATGAATTAATTGGTGTTAATGGCTTAGTATTTAATTATTAGTTCATGCATTTGTTTTATTCTTTTTCACTGTGTAGCTTTGAAAGGATATGTTGTTTTTTGTTTATCATTATAACCAAAACCTGATGGGTTTTTAAAATATGAAAGTAAAATTCTTATTTCTTTTTTATTTATAGAATATTATTTAAAGACAAAGATCGGAACTGGGATGAAATAGAAAGCAAATTAAGAGCTGAAAGTGAAGTCCCTATTGTAAAAACCTCAAGCATGGTATGGCAATTTTTCTTGCAAATCAAAACATTTCAGTAATAGGGTTTTAAGGAAAGATAAAATACCTATTTTTAGTTATTTATTAATTTACATTTGAAAAAGAAGATATAAATATACACTAATTTCCTTCATTTGACCATCACAAGGATATTTAAAATAACATGTTCATTATTTCAAAGGGACAGAGAGTGTGAAGGAGGAACATTTTGTATTTCTCACTATTAAAATATGTTTTTCTTATCATACATTACAAAAAAGGCAATTTTGAAATAAGAACCAAACCAAATATAAAGTTGACATGAGTTATTTTCATTTACTTAATTCAGTGCCTGTGTCCTTTTTAAAATAATTTGTATAGATTTCCACTGCAGAGTATAATGCTAATATTGAAGCTGTAGTATATATATTTTTCTAAAGAAAACTTTTAGGCACTTTGTTACACAGTTATTGCAAGATTGGTCAATACAAATTTTTCAAAATCTTTGCTTCTATAGTACTAAATTATCTTGAATTTTTCATCTTCTGTTATTATCTCATTGAAAAAAATTACTCATTTCCATTTTTAAGGATTCTAAATTTGAATCTTGTTTACCACATATTATAATTATTTCATATCATGTTGCTACTACTATAGCATTACATAGATGATATTGAGTGTTCCAAATAAAATAAGAGTGAAATTCATTTGAAAATTTTGTATTTATAGTAAACTGATTTTTGTTATTGCTTTCCCTACAGGAGATTTCTTCTATTTTACAGGAGCTGAAAAGAGTTGAAAAGCAATTACAAGGTAAATTTACTACTGATTTAGCTATAAAGAACTAATAATTAAAAGTGAGTGCATTCAAAAAGATACCTCTTAAAATATTCTCATTTGATAATAATTAAGTTTTATGCCATGTATAAAAATATAGCATTCTACATATTCAAATTACCCATAAAAAGGAAATTGTAAAAATTGATACAAAAAAATTAAAAGTAGTTGGGTGTAGTGGGGCGCACCTATAATTACAGTGATTCAGGAGGCTGAGGAAGAGGATCACAAGTTCAAGGCAGCCTGAGCAACTTCGTAGGACCCCACCTCAAAATTAAAAAATAAGAAGGGCTGAGGGTGTAGATCAATGGTATAGCACCCCTGAAAAAATACTAAAAATAAAGTTAACAGGTATGGTGGCTCATGCCTATAATCCCAGTGATTCAGGAGACCTACAGGAAGATTGTAAGTTCAAAGCCAGCCTCAGCAACTTAGCAAGACAGCATCTCAAAATAAAATACAAAAAAAGGGCTGGTGATGTGGCTCAGCGGTTAAGCGCCCATAGGATCAATCCCTGGTACCAAAATGTATACATATGTAGTAAAATTAAATCTTGGGCATATATTAGTGCTTAGATGTGAGAATAGGCTCAATGTTATATACTAATTTCAATGATATATTCTAAGTACAAATAACAGTATTTAAAGTAATATATAAATTAATATATTAAAGTGGACATATACAGCTGAAAATGCTTGCCTATAATTTGCATTATGTAATTTGACAGTTCTTAATTATATTGCTGATGTAACTTCAAATGAACTTATGTTCACCAGATATGAGTGCATATTGACTATAGGGACTAGGAGAGGAAGGAAAAAAGGAAATGAAAGAGACTGTTTGCCTCCTGAACTTTGACAAAAACATTGCTTTTGTTGGTGACGGATATAGATCATGCATTAACATTTGTCTTGACCTAGAAGACCCCAGTGGTACAAGCAGCAAGTTCTAGCCTCTGCTAATTCTATTCAGTCTTTATTGATTGACTAATCATGGGCATAGTATGTTGGACATACCTAAGAGTTTCAGGTCTATAGTTGCACAAGATAGAATAGGGATGTGTATATATATTTTAACGGGCTTCTAAGAGACTCTTGTATATGATGTTTCCTTCTCCCAACTCCTTGCTCTGCCTCAGGTCAAGTTGAAAATCACTGCTGAGACCTTCCCTTTTCTACCCAAAAATCTTTTGAATTGAAAGTTGATCTTTCATTGGCTCCTCCTCTGCTTGCCCTGCTGGATATTAGCATCTAGGTTCCAAGAGAATGCTTAAAGTATATTCTCTTAGAGTGTGTTGTAGCTTTCTGAGAGAAAACAGCTCAGCTGATATCCCAGCAGGCAACCAATGTGAAAGACCACATGCTCTGGCAGTGCTCAAAAATGCTGATATTCTACATCCCCAGCCTTGAAGTAACTTTGAACCCTGTCTTATCTACATACTCCCAATTTTCTGAGTGATAAATAGGGCTCAGGGTGTTTATTAAAAACCATGACCAATATTTTTACTATCCTTTCACAATAATGAAAGCAAATTTCAGAAAGGTCTTTTCTTGACTTCATCTCCATATACCATATGCCTATAGTGACATCAAAGACCCAGAAAAAACATTCAGGTCTTTATATCTACAATATAGATTAGCCACAGAATTATTAAGAGTAGGGTTTTAAATGCAGTATCAAATATGATAGTTGAACTATTTTATTCGAATCATAAAAAAATGTTCTTATCTAAATGTAATTGCATCTAGAATTGTATCTTTTTCCCTGTACTACTACCAAATTCTTTTTTCCTTCAGCGATCAATACTATGATTGACCCAGATGGAACTTTGGAGGCTCTGAACAACATGGGATTTCCCAGTGCTATCTTGCCATCTCCACCAAAACAGAAATCCAGTCCTGTGAATAACCACAGCAGCCCGGGTCAGACACCAACACTTTGCCAGCCAGAAGCTAGGGTTCTTCATCCTGCTGCTGCCTCAGTCTCAACTGAATTTGAGAATGCCGAATCTGAGGCTGATTTCAGTATACATTTCAATAGGTTCAACCCCGATGGGGAAGAGGAAGATGTTACAGTACAAGAATGACTTTCTCTTGATTGTTAAAACTATTACCTGTGGAATGACTAGGAATTATTGGAAGCAGCATAATATTGACATACAAAACAAGACAGTTTGGTCAATTACAATCTCGTTATCCCTGTCTTCTTGATTTTATTTATTTATTACCTAAAATGAAGTGTCATATTAGTGCTTTCAAACCAATTAGATAACCACTTGATGCACATGTAGGGAAAAGCAGATTGTGGCAGGTTTACCTTTTGTGGTTTTATAATTTTCAAATTGAATTATATTATTGCATCCTTTCCCTTCATAGATCTTTGTTTTTTTTTTTAAGCCATGCTGTGACCTACAAGCAAACTAAATTTCCAACATTCTGAACCCCCTTGTCTCCTGTGCCAAGCTGCTCCCTGAAATGGACTTCCTCTTCATCTGTACATATTTGTTAAACCATTCTATTTGCTTCTTAATATTAGGTTTATGTTAGTACTCATTACCCTCGGACACAATGATATTGTTCTCTGTAGTAAAGCAGACCTTTCACAACAATCATTTTGTGTCCTAAAATTTTCCAGCATAGATGTGATTTATATAACTTTGTTGCTACATAACTTGTCTTGGGGTTTATGGAGTTTAACTATTATGTTTGCACTAAGATTTACTGGGAGTGGTAGGTGGACATATCTATCTATCAATAAGGACTAACAGTCTTTTTTGTACATAGGAAATTGATAATACTGTATTTGTTTTAACCCCACAGTGTTTTACTCCACTTTCAAAAAGATCAATTTGGCACTTTTTTTCAATTTTTAAAATGGAAATACGATTTTTGTCTCTCATTTTAGATTAAATGATAACTAGAAAGATTAAACTAGACAGATAGTTTAGGTGGAGTATATTTTTAAAACTAAGAACATGTATATTGGTCCTGTGTTACCAAGTTTATATGTGACAGTTGAAAAAAACAATTGCCCCTGAAATAATCATGAGGTTAAAATTTTCTTCAATAGGAAACTTGGAGAACCAGTAGTCATAAGATTAGTTGATAGTTTCACTCCCAAGCAATGAATTGTTTCTGTGTGTTTCCCTGTAGGACCCGATAGTAAATCCTGTCTCAGTCTTAAACACATTTATGAGGACCCTGCAAGACAACAATGACAAAGGCTTTGGGTTTATGCTACTAAACAGAAAGCCTATAAAAATATCTCCTATAAACTTTTCTTTTCTTTTCTTCTAGTAAGTTCACATTTGGATAACTTTTAAAAGAAAGTGGTTTTCTTTGTGTTTCCAGAACACTGTAATTTGTGTGAATCTTAGTTCAGTTAAATTTTGTTAGACCTGGATTCCCCCCCTTGACTCGAGTAGTCCCTAAAGGTTAAACTGCAACTTTTGTGGAATAGTCTTCAATATTTCAGCGGTAACCTGTTCTACCTTGTTTAAAGAAAAAAAGTAACAGTACACTTCAAAATTTTGCAGGATTTAAAAAATTCTATGCTGTTGGATAAGTTAATAAAAATGCAGAAACTTTTTGTAGAGTTGTAATAACAAGTCTATTGAAGAACAGATTTCATATTTTTCTTTAAACAACAGAAAAAAAGGTAAAGGTAAAGGAATTATTCTTATAAAGCTTAATTCCCCATTCTCTCTAACAAAGCTGAAAAAATGTTTTAAAGAACATAAAAGGAAGGATAAAAGTGCTCTGAAGGAATAAATAAAACTTTTAAACAGGGTCACTCCATTTAAAGTAAAAGTTGAATAAAATAATCACCACTGTTCCCCTTGGATTTAATGTTTGGGTACTGATCATATCCACATGGAAGTAGAAGGTAAGGAGTTTAGGAAAATATTAGAATCTATTCTACTTACATTATTTGTTTTTACGGTTTTGTTCAATTATAAACATTTGGCCTTTTACTATGTTGTTTTTATTTTGTATGAATACATTATTCTCCTTATTTATTTTTGTTACATTTATTACTTATGTTCTTTTGTTATGCATTTACAACTCCATTTTTAAATAAAGTGTTTCTGGAACTTTATACAATGATTATATATTTTATTTCTTCTACCATCTGACTTATCAGTTTACCAATTAACTGTTTACAACCATTTTCCAAGGTTTATTAGCAAGAGAAAGAATCTTCCAGTTCTGCTTAATATGTGATCATTTTGAAACCTCATTATTTTGACTAAAGAAAAAATATTTTCTTAGCAAATTGTAGTAAATTCACTTAGCTTACTGTTGTAATGTGCACATATAAGGTCTTCATTTTTAATCAGCCTTGGGTCATCAGAAAATTTTATGATAATGATATTTTTTGGGAGCAGAGTAGAAATTTTAAATATCATGGACATCATAAATTTGAGAACTGTCAATTGGGACTCACTTTCCTTCATCATCATTTAAGGAAGGTCAGGAATTTTGAATGTCTTTCCCTCTTATTAATCAGCATTCTAAGTTTCACAGCCTGACCTTTTGAGATTTTCCATAACGAAGTCTTCATCTTATGTATCTGTATTCCACAGTACACAATCTACCATGATTTAGAGACTGTTAATTATCTTGAGTTTTTCCTCCCTCTGTACACTTGCCTCTTCCTCTCCTTCTTCTCTGTTTATCGATAGCTCTTCTTTTCTTCCAGGGTCCACTGACTTCTTCATAAAGTTTACCTCAGGTTGGGCTTTGTGGCACATGCTTATAATCCCAGCCACTCAGAAGGCTGAGGCAGAAAGATTGGAACTTCAAGACCAACTTGGGAAAGTAGTGACACCCTGTCACAAAATAAAAAATAAAAAGGAATGGGGATGTAATTCAGTGGTGAGTACCCTTGGATTTAATCCTCAGTACCACAAAAAAGAACGCTCCCTGCAGTTGGCTGTGCCACATACTTGTATTTTCTCTGCCCTTCCCCCAAGACATGTACACGTAGTCTTCTGGTCACTAAATTAATCCTCATTTCCTTGATAGATACATACTTTGAAACTTCTGAAACATTTTGCTTCTTTTGTGCCTTTGGATTTACTTGCCATATCTCTGTATGACTGGATTCTAATCTTTGGAAAAGAAACTAGACTTGGATATTTAAGATTCAGACTCATTCCCTATTAACTGTAAACATCTTCCTCCATCTTCCAAACTATAAAAGCATCAGTCTTATTATCCAGGTCTAGTTCAAGAGATTTTATGAAATGGTTCTCCTTCAAAAAAGATTCTCTAATTATTTTTCTTATAAAATCTTACTGTCGTCGTGTTCTCATAGTCCCTTGGACTCAGCTATGGCTCAGATCTGATCTGAACAAATAAGTGTAGTACTAATTATGTGACATATATCAGGGAATATTCTCATCACAGAGAGTCTTAGCAGTGAGCAAAAACAAACCATTGCTCTCTCAGAATCTTAAGTTACAGAGTAGGGAGACAGACAGTAAAAGCTAAAGGGTAATTAAACAGGTAATATCAGATGGAAAGACCATATTCTCCAAAGTAAGTTGTTTATGTAGCTTTCTCTCAGTAAACTGAGCTTCTTGAAAATTAAGCACATGCTGCTCAATAAATGCTTATTCAGTTAAGTACATTTTTATTCTAGTTTCCAAGAACTTTCTGTAATCTTTCAACCTTCCTTTTCCTCTGAGCCTCCCCTCTTCGCTCTTGTTAGACCTGAAAGTCACTTTCATTTAACCACACAGTTTAGCACTAGATTTTAGTTAAGATTGAGGAGGTTTTTCCCATGCTGTGCTTCTGTTGCCCTGATCTCTGAGAGACTCACCAGGCAGGTGAATTCTACCTGAAGTTACATACAAATTCTACCATAAAGGATCATCTCCAAGGAACTTTCCAGCTTTGGGGAAATCCATGTTTATATTATTTGGCTCTTTGAATGACCAGTACAATAGGAGTCTAACAGGAATATCTGAGCTCTCCCAGGTGAAGCTTTGTTTAACTTCTTGCAATCTGAGTTCCCAAATTTCTTCTTTCCACCAAGTGTAGAATATCAGCCTCATACTTGTCCCTTTTCTTTCTTTCCTACATCTTGATCATGAGGTCAAAGCTCCTTGCTGTCTCCTCTGTCTAGCATATACCACTTCACTACCTAAACCTGATATTTGTTGGATGTCTTGTTTAGTGCTCTTATACATATTGCAATATTCTAAACATTGGTTAATTGAAATCTTTTAGAATTATTATTACCACTGTAACTTTATTATCACTGTTACTCTGCTATAAGTTCTCACCTTGAACTGAAATATGAAAAATTGTTTTAATTTTCAGCCATGGTGTATTAGATCTAGAAGTGTTAGGCCTCATGTAGTTCAGACACCTCTTTCATACTTCAGGTAATTGAGGCATAAATAGAGCATGGAATATCATTTATTGCTAGACAACATATTAAATGTTTTATGTGATTGTGTCTTCTCTCAAATGTAGAAATGAGCTGTTACTGTATGTATGTTAGAGATGAAGGAGTTAAGGTTTCCTGAGGCTTAAGGAATTTATTTAATTGCCTAGTTGGGATTTAATCAAGATATAATTGATTTGGAAATCTGAATTCTTTGTTTTCACCCTCCACTAGTGGAAGCATCTCACTAGGCAAACATCTGGTAGAGCCTGGACAAGCCAGTAATTGTACCCACCCTTTACTCTGTTGATCTTTTTTTTTTCTTTTTTTTTTTAATTTTTATTTTGAGCAACCTTACAAGATTTTAACAAAATAATATAAAATGTGTATAAAATATGTATATATTCTGGATATTGCAATTATACCCAGGAGTGCCCCCCCCCAATTACCCTCCCTTATCCCTCCCTTCCCCTTCCCATTATA
>PVKS010026083.1:0-29069 GCA_004027875.1 Aplodontia rufa | reverse complement strand
ATGTCCCTCACTGGATGAATGGATCCAAAAACTGTGGTACATTTATACCATAGAATTTTGCACAGCAATTAGAAACAATGATATTGCAGCCTTTGAAGGTAAATGGATGACTATGGAAAAAATTATGCTGAGTAAAATCAGCTTAACCCAGAGAACTAATGGTCGATTATCTCCACTCATCTGTGGAGGTTGGGACTAGACCCTGGCCAGTGAGAAAGTTGGTCTATTATCATGTGTTAAATCCAGATAAGGTGTAATGTTATACAACATAATCCTTTTTTAGAGATATTGTGGGAAGGGGAAGGGAGGGATAAGGGTGGGTAATTGGGGGGGCACTCCTGGGGGTAATTGTAATATCCAGAATCTATACACATTTTATATTATTTTGTTAAAAACTTGTATGGTTGTTCAAAAAATAAAAAGAAAATTTAAAAAAAAACTGCTTTGAACCCAACTTGAAAGGCTATCATTTTGGGAAAATAACTTTTAAGAACATCCAAAGAAAAGATTGCAAATAAACCATTTTATATATAGTCTCCCTATTAACAAATAGAACCAGAGACTATGACAGATCTGAGCTATTACCCCTCTTGCACGGTATCTATCAGTCACCTCAACGTGGATCAGAGTAAAGAGCATTTTATACTCACAGCACCATCGGCAACTAAAGTAGTATCTCAGTATCTGTCCTCCCACAGATACTGAGGGACACAATGAGAGAAAGAGGGAAAATACGCTAGGTATATGGTGGTCTCCCTCCTCAGGCATCGTTAGAGAGATATGACTCTTCTTCATTTCACCCTTTCTCTTCTGAGAGAGACTCCTTGGAAGGAAAATTACAACCTAACCCAAGTTCCTGTTCAGGAATGTGGCCTTTGGATTCTGGAGGAGGTAAAGGAAAGTTCTATTGGTCTGCATTGGCTTGACCGTTAGGTTGCAGATCATTTCCCATTCGTGCAAAAAGTGAAAATTTTTCTAGGGAAACTGAAAGCAAGCAGTTTCGATAGTGTGCATTTTCATATTCAAAACACTAAGGCTTATAGAAACCCTGGGAACGCTAAGGAAGATTTATTTTCCCACAATATATAAACCATAAATTTTTTTTTTGTGAGAGCAAAAAATTTCCAAAATTCTATAGTATACCTCAATATTTTGTCTACAAAATTACTTTAAACATATATATCACTATTCTATAAGCATGCTTAGGAATGAGACATACTATATATTTTTATTTCAAATTATATAGCTCATAAAGTAATCTTAGACATGCTTATAGTTTTAACAATAAAAAATATTTTATCATCTCTTATTTGTATAAATCCCAATAAATTAAACTTGGGTAAAATAAAGATAAATAGAAGAATAGTAAGCATCCAACTTAATATTTAATTTAGAAACTTTATTTTATTTTAAAGAATGCTTTTGTATATTTAAATGATCCTTTTTTCTGTATGTAGATGATATTCACTTGAATATGCTTTGGAAATAAAATAATGCTCACAAATAGTTGTAAGAGTGAATAGATTATTTAGAAGCATAAATGTAGATACGCATAGAGCCAATACAATAATTTTATTCTAATATCTCCCATTATGAAAATTATACACTGTTGATATTTATTTATTTAGGCTTTGTGAGGAATTATTGTTACTTTCTTACTGTAATGCATTGTGCCTTTCTGCAACATAGGTATAGAGGCAGCCTGTTTCTAGAGCTGGCAACACAACTTGATTCAGCAAGCTTCCTAATTCTACGTTGATTTACATTTGGCAGAGGCAGCAGTTTCTTTCTGCCTGGTTCTCAGCTGCAGTTGGAGAATTGTTCTTGAATACATAGTATCCCTAACTCATTCATAGGAGTTATGCTACAAGACCCCCAGTGAATACCTGAAACCACAGATAGTACCAAACCTTTTATGTACTGTTTTCTTATACATGCATACCTATGCTAAAGTTTAATTTATAAATTAGACACTTTAAGAGATTAACAACAATATCTAATAATAAAAGAGACAATAGTAACAATGCACCTTCATGTTGTATGTACAGAATTTCTTTCCTCTCAAAATTTCTTATGACACTGTCCTCATCTTTGTTTTTCTAAAGTGGGATGATACAATGTCTATGTGAAGAGATGAACTGAGATGAAGGACAGGGGCACTATGACATAATGTAAAGCTACTATTGACCTTTTTATTTACATTCAAGTCCACGTAAGACTGCAATAGTCAATTTGATAACCAAGATGGTTACTAAGTGACTTATAGATGGTAGTGTACACAGAGTGGATACACTTTGTCCCACATACCAGGTGGGACAAAGAAAAATAGCAGTTTTAATAACACTACTCGGAAAGGTACACAATTTAAATATAAATTGTTTATTACTATATTTTTCTATTTAGTATTTTCAGACTGCTGTTGATTGTAGGTAACTGAAACCAAGGAAAGTAAAGTAGGTAAGGGAAGGCTATGGTATAGCTCACAGACTTTTATTTTTAAGCTGTCCTTGTGAGTCTGTGAAATATGTATGTCATTTACAAAATTTCTGTCTTCTTCCATCATCTTTATTTCCTGTTCTTCATCTGAGAACTCTAGTAAAAAATCAAGTCTTCATTGCATGTAAGGGGAATGCAATGATTTCATAATAATTTTGAGAAATAAGATATTATAATAAACGTATGGTAAAAAATTAACCTCAGGCAAAAAAAGTTCATTAAAACACTATTTTGCAAATAACATTTAAATGCCTTGTACATACTCATAACGGCAGGGTATTAGCATTCTGCATAATCTGGTACTGCAATATGCTGTGCATCAGAAGTTGTATGCTGTATGGAAACGCATAGTCTGGACACTGGCTAGATATCAGTCCTCTCTTTTGGGCAGTATTTCAAAGGATTATATTGGAGTCATGACATATTTAGGTACTTTCAAAAGTTGCAATCTCAGTGGATTATTTTTATGATAAATTGATCTAAGCCCAACTTCCTTTTTTTCAGCAGGGAAATCAGAGAACACAGGCAGTACATTGAGAAGGCCTGAATGCTCTAATTTCAAGGATTTGACCTACTGTTGTACTTGCCTGTTCAGAACTGCTTTGACAAACACCTGGGAATCATGTCAAAACATTTGAAGATTATAAGAGAAAAAAGATGAAGGTTTGAACTTTGTCTTTCTTTTCCCTCCCATTGAGCTTGGCGAATACAATTCAATGAAAGATTTAATGACAATTAGAGTTGATATTGTCAGAGATTAAAAAGCTGATATTCATTGTTTGAAGTGAGAAAAAATTATTATAAACTTAGAAACACACAGTAGCAAAAATTAAATTGATCAATTATATCATAACTACTTAAAGATTTTCACAGTATATAAGATTATCTCATATCTATCATTCAACATACATAAAGATAAAAGTATAAACTATCTTATATATTTATATCTACATATTCTGTAATTGAGATTACATGGCAAAGTACTGGGCCCTGTTTGATTGTAGTATAATTTCATTTTGTGAAACAATATTACTTATTAATTAATTAATATGTATCTATACATCAAATTTTCATTTTTAAGAAACTTTCCTCCATTACTAGGTATTTTTGTACTTATACTATTTTATGCCATTAGTAGGTAATTTTATAGTGCTGGGTTTTTTTTGTATTTTTGTATTAACAATGGCACTGAGATAAGAATTCATTTCTATACCTAATTATGTGGTTCTTAATTATTTTTCTTACCCTAAATATCTAAGTTCATCTATCAAGGGATCTGTATTTTTCAAAAAACCTTGATAAATATTACAAAATTGCACTCCAGACAGACTATAATGGTTTACATTGTTATCACTGGGCTATAAAAGCAGAAATTTTATTATACCCTTATGAACATAGCTTGCTATTTTCTAAAATATTCTCTCCATTTGGTAAAGTAAAAGTGTCATTGAATCTGTGCTATAATTTATATCAGAACAATGAATGTCATTCTATGTATGCTATAATATGTTTTGATCAATGGCAAACTGGAATATTTTTGTCATTTGTTATTGGCTATTGCAGCTGCTGTTTTGTGGATTTTTTGGGCACAAATATTCCCACAGAAAAATCAAAGTATTTTGCTTGCTAAAATACCCTAGAGCATTAATATTTTCTCTTAGTATCTTGGTTTTATTCGTTACCAATTTTTATTTTCATTTGTATTTAAATTGCTACAAATCTTGATGTATAAAATTTTTAAAAATAGTAAACATGTATCAAAGTTCTGTGTGATTCATTTTGTTTGAAATTTATTTTAATTGCTAATTATTTAATTGTTTAATTCTATTCATATTCATTATTTTATTTGTCTTATGCTCATCTAATTATTGTAGGGGATTATGATTTGTGTGTGTTTGTGTGTGTATTTGTACAGTTTTCCATTTTTTAGCAGCAACTTTAAATTAATCTCCATTTTTTCATAATTTATGATACTGGAAATTTTCTATAAAAGTTTTTGGTGCTGAAGGGGCTCCCTATGATATTTTCGCTTTTATATAATTGCCAATTGGTTTGTGTAAAATCCAGCTTTTTACATAAGGAAGATTTATTGCATGTTTTTAAATATGTAAAGGCAAGTTTTCTTTATTTTCCTTGAGTTTGGAAATCTTTAAGCTTTTCTTTCTCTGTGTATCATGATAGATATGCTTTAGAACGGTTTTGTTATGTTCTTGAAATAATTCTTACAAAATTTATTGATAAACAGTTTTCCATAGTTGTGAAAGAATGACTGATATTTTTTAAAGTCTCTTTACATTAGAAAATATAACGTCTTTGTATTTATTTAAATTTTATTATAGTGTTCATGTTTTGACACTTTGTTTCATTCCCTTTAATTTTTTTCATTTTATTTTTATTACATCATTTATTGTATATTTAGAAAGAAGCTTCTATTATGATTATATTTTGTAAATAGGAAGGTTTGGAATATGGGTTTTGATCTGACAACCTTCCTGTACATTGCATTAGCTCTTTTAGTTTTCCACTTCCTGTGAGAGGAAGCTATTACTAGATAGAGTGAGGATACAGCAGACAATTGTGTTTTCAGCTCCTGATAGTATTACTAGTGCTAACCCAACACTCAAAAAAAGTTTATGCACACAGAAATATGCACAGGTACACATTTTCCTGTTATTTTTATTTCATACTGTTGATATATTAAGAGAATAGATAACAGCAGTGTTCTGTACATCATTAATAATTGATATTATAATATCAATAATAATGAACATACTAAATATTGTATACTATATTTTCTAGTTTTAAAAAGTATGTTATGCTTACAAGTTTTAATCAGACATGTGTTTTTAGCTTGTCTTCTAAGGAATTATTCTATTCCTTCAAAATGTTCCAATTAATTATTACATTTCTCTGAAATTTAAAAAAAATTGTATATATTAATTACAAAAAATAGTGAGTTTCACATAGGAGTCTGGTGATGGGGAAGATGGGGGAACCATTCCAGAAGCCGATGTTATTCCTACACTAGATACCCATGTAACACATGAGTTCTTCTGGGGGAAACGGCAATAGATGAAACCCATAGTAGCTTATCTATGTGTTAGCATTACCCCTGGTTATCAAAGTTTATACACATTGACTGCTACAGTTTTGACAATGTTTCCCCCTCATCTGTATCCTGTATCGCATTATACTTCTAATAAAGGTAGAAAAAAAATAGTGAGTTTCATTCTGACATATTTATATGTGCACATAAGATAGTGTGATCAACTTCACTCCCCAATTTTTTACTTATAGGTGCTGTTACTACAAAAATCATATATTATCCAAATATTGAATTAGATGAGAATTGCATGTGGTGATATCTTAAATTACTTCTTAATTACAAAAAGTTAACTCAGACCAAAGCATAGCATCTCTGCTCAAGTGACTTTTGTCTTCATATTTTCTCCTTTAATATTCTTACATAATTAAGAACTAGGTATCATTCATATTTTAGTTGGACTATTATAGCCTAAAAGAAGCTATCTTTCCTGTGAACAGGTTACATCTCTTAGTAATATTGAGTGCCTATTTTCTGCATTATGTTATTATACTATGTGCTGTTCTTCAATTTCAAATTTAGTTGTACTACTTTTTGAGTGTATGTCTGTCTCTCTCTTTGGCTGAAGCCACTTCACCTTGAGATCTTACATGCTTTTACTCATTATTGCTCCACAGAGACAGGCACAATGTCTGCCTCGTAATGAGCCATTGAAAAATATTAGGATGATAAAACGAATAAAGAGCAACTCCTTTAGTGAACATCAAGTCAACTTACTTGCAAATATTTCATTGGTTCTAATATTTAAACAATTTGATACTAATTTTATGTCACTTCCCTGTTTCGTATGTGTGTGTAAGTAAATTTTCTTCCAAACTTTTCACATTGTCTGAAAGTAATAGCTAGCAATGAAAGGAACTACAAATAAGGGAGACTTTTAAAGCAAACATTTATATACTTATGAAGTATGTGTATAATAATATATTTTTGAATTCATAATGAATCTGGAAAACAGACATTATTTTTCTAAAGCAAAATATTTATTAGTAAGTGTAAAAGGAACTATGGAAATAGAAAACCATCTCTAGGTAGATGTGAATATAAATAAGTGTGAGTAAAAATCGTGAGTAGCTAGTAAGTAGGATAAGAAACACAATAAAATCACAGATGCAACAATTGTCTTCAGGAGACAATTATTAATTAAATAGCATAATTAATATTTTCAAAGTGAGAGAAGCTGGCAAATAACTCATTTAATTTTTGTAAGTGATCCAAGATCTTTTTCTGCTCTGGTTTTGCTGTTGTTCAAATGCTCTATTCTCATCTGTTGTAAAGAATCTTTCCTCTATGGAAATGTGGTCTGTCAAAGATGAATTTACTATGTTAGTACGAGGCTATTTCTGAGCTCTGTACTCTGTTCCATAATCAAAGAGGTTATTCTTTTGTTAAGTAAGCACTGTCTTGACTTCTGTACTTTTACAGTAATTCTTGAAATCGAGTCTGTGAAGGGTCTAATTGTGTCTTGCCATATTGCACTGGATATTCTGAATCTTTTGCCTTTTCATATAAACTTTAGAATAACTTCATCAACATTTATGAAACTATTCACAGGATTTAGATGGTGATTGCATTATAGTAATAGGTTTTAATTGTAATAAGCTTACATCTCAATATTATTGAATCTTTAGCCCACAAATAACAAAGTCTCTCCATTTATTTATATCTTTGATTTATTAAAACAGAATTTTACAATTTTCTTTAAGAATCCTATGTATTTCTATATCATATGCAGAAATACATTTCTACATATGTATTGCAAAGTATTTCTATATCATTGCTGGGGGAGGGCAATAATTCATAATATGCTGTAAATGTTTTGATTCATATTGTTTTTAAATTTAACTGTTCACTGATGTTGTAAAGGAAGCCAAATGACTTTGGTGTTAGTCTCTTATCGTCTAACCTTGTGATACTCATTAGTTTTAGAAGTTTTTGTTGATCCTTTGGGATTTTCCACATAAAGTAATAGTATCTCTACTTTCTGTATTCCTTCATATCTGTATAACTTTTTTCTTTTTGTCCTGTTGCTCTAGGAGAACTTCCAGGCAATGTTGAAAAGGGGAGGGAAGAGAAAACTTTCTTGCCTGGCTTGTGCTTAGAGGGAATGCTTCTACCTGTGCTCTCAGAAGAAGAATAATGGTTGTAGCTTTTTCTGCTCTTTATTAACCCTCACATTTTATTGGTGCATTATTATTATATATTATAATTGGTCATATTTCATATTGATACATGCATTTCATAGAGAACAATACAATTTGGTCAATATTGTTCTCAAGTATCTCTCCTAAGTTATATTTTTTATTTTACTGAAATACATTTTTACAACTTCTTCATTAATTTAGAGGTTATTGTTAATAACTATATCTAAATTTCCAAGTATTGGGAAATTTTCCAGATATTTTCCTTATTTCTAATCTAATAGCATTATGGTCTGATAACATAGTTCATGATTTCTATTTCTTAGAAATGCATTATAGTATGTTTCCTGGCCCTTTATGCCTTTTAACTTGGTGTATGTTCCATGTTAGCATAAGAACAATTTATTTTCTGCTTTGACTAGATAAAATATACATAAAAGTTAATTAGACCAAATGATGGATGGTAATCTTCAAGTCAACTGTATCTTTACTAATTTTCCACTTGCTTAATTTTTTGATTCTTAACAAAAAGGAGTTGAAGGCTACAATTATCATAGCAATTTGTTTCTGTTTCAGTTATGTCAGCCTTATCCTCCCTTCAAATATTTTAAACCTACATATTACAGTCCTACATATTTACGATTGTTATATATTCCCATTAGAATGTATTGTTAGGTATAGATGTAGAATTTGTCTTGCTTGGTGTACTCTGCTTTTCCTGGATCTATTGTTTTTATATCTATTATTAATTTTGAAAAATTTTTGGTCTTTAACATTTCAAATATTTCTTATGAGCCCTTTCTTTTATCCGATGTTTCAGTGAAATATGATATAGGTTTTGGAATTATCTCACTATTTTTGGATGTTTTGCTCCATTTTTTCCAAATTTATTTTTCTTTATTTTTATTATTGTTATTATTATTATTTTGCATTTCACTTAGGAATTTACTATTCACCTGTCTTCAAGCTTCTTTATCATTCATTTATCAACCCCATTCAGGCTCCACATGAACCCTTCAAGGACATACCACATTTCCGTTACCATATTTTTGCATTTTGTTTTATTTTGTTCTTTAGCATCTCTTTTTGTTTCTTATAGGAAGTTTGATCCATCTGCTGACTTTGTGAACAAATAGTACTAAACTGAGAGAAACAAAATTAACTTGCAGAGGAATGAGGGTGCTAGCATATAAAGTAAGAGTCACAAGAAACAGCTTTCTGAAATCTGTATATTTACAGATGGTATGAAGACTTACAACTTAGGACATTTTTTTAGTTGAATATGGACTTACAATTGAGGGGGAATCATTATCAAATAAGCAAGAACAAATGTATATTCACATAGTTAGCCAAGGCTGATGCCATGTCATGGTTTCCCCCCTTGGGTTTTCCATGGTTCTATGTTTCCCCCCAAAGAATCCCCTGTGTTAAATGGACTTGTTGTACAGGTCGGAGATCTCTGAGTTGATCCCCCCATACTACCTCCCTACAATCTCCGAGATATCTTTCCTAATCCCCCCCATCTACCCTCCTCCCTTTATCTCCAGATATTCTAGGCAAGGCTCCCCCTATTTGTATAAAAATGCATACATGTTGATTTTATTATTAGTTTAGCCAACTAACATACTGTTTTCAGATGTATTCTAGCTTCCACAAATGAGAGAAAATGGCCCCTGAGTCTCTGAGATTGGCATATTTCGCTTACCATAATTTTATCCATCTCCATCTACTTAGCTTCAAAAGCCATAATATCGTTTTTTCTAATGGCCAAGTAGTATTCCATTGTGTATATGTACCAAAATTTTTGAATCCACTTGTCCAGTAGGGGCATCTGGATTGGTTCCATAGTCTAGCTATAGTAAATTGAGCTGCTATAAACATTGATGAAGCCGTATCTCTACAGTATGCTGATTCTAGCTCGTTTGGGAAAATACCCAGAAGTGGGATAGCTGGGTCATAAAGTGGTTACAGCCCTAATTTTGTGAGGAATCTCCACACTGCTTTCCAGAGTGGCTGAACCAGTTTGCAGTCCCACTAGAAATGTGACAGTGTTCCTCTTTTCCCACATTCCCTCAAGCATCTGTTGTTGTTCATATACTTCATTTTTGAAATTTTGATTTGCATTTCTCTTATTGCTAACGATGTAGAGCATTTTCTCATATATTTATGGGCTTTCTGGAATTCCTCTGGTGAAAAGTTTCTTTTTAGATGCATAGCCTATTTATTGATTGGATTATTTGTGATTTTTGGTTTTTGATTCTTTAGTTCTTTGTATATCCTGATATTAGCCCTCTGTCCAATGTGTAGCAGGTAAAGATTTTATCACATTCTGTTGGGTCTCTCTTGACACTGTTGACTAAATCTTTAGCTGTGCAAAACCTTTTTAGTTCAATTGCATCCTATCCATTTATTCTTTCTTTACTGCTTGAGCCAGGGGAGTTCTGTTAAGGAAGGTGCCACTGACCCCTATGTCCTGTAGTGTTGACCCTACTTCTTTTTCAAGTAAATTTAAAGTTGCTGGCTTAATATCCAGATCTTTGAACCATTTTAATTTAATTTTGTGCAGGTTGAAAAGTAAGGATACAATTTCAGGTGTCTACACATGGTCTACACATGGTTTTCCAATTTGTCCAACACCATTTGTTGAACAGGCTATCTTTCTTCCACACTACGTTTTATCCGCTTTATAAAATATCAGATAGTTAAAAATATGGAGATTCCTCTCAGAATCCTCTATTCTATTCCATTGGTCTTCAGTTCTGTTTTGATAACAAAACCATGCTATTTTTTTACTATGGCCCTGTAGTATAATTTCAGGTCAGACATGGAGATGCTCCCTACTTCTTCCTTCCTGCTGAGAAATATTTTGGCTAATCTGGCTAATCTGGGGTCTTCTGTTATTCCATATGAACTTGAGAATTGCTTTTTCTATATCTCTGAAGAATGACATTGGTATCTTGATGGGAATTGCATTAAATATGTATAGGCCTTTGGGTAGAATAGCCATTTTTATTATATTAATTCTGCCTAACCATGAGCATGGAATATTTTTCCATTTACTCAGTTCTTCTGCAATTTCTTTTCTTAGTGTTTAATAGTTTTCATTGGAGAGGTCCTTAATATCCTTTGTATGGTTGATGCCCAAGTATTTTGTTTTTCTGGAGGAGAAGGTGAATGCAACAAATTTCCCGATTTCTTCTTCCACAGACTTGTTGCTGGAGTAAAGGAAAGCTAGTGATTTATTGGTGTTGATCTTATAGTCAGCTACTTTGCTGAAATCGTCTATAAGCTCTAGAAGTTTTCTGGTCGAGCTTATTTGGTCTTCTAGTTATATAGAATCATGTCATCAGCTAATAGAGACAACTTAACTTCCACTTTTCCTATACAAATTCATTTGATTTCCTTGTCTGGCCGAATAGCTCTGGCAAGGGTTTCAAGGACTATGTAGAATAAGAGTGGTGAAAGTGAACAACCTTGTCTTGTTCCTGAATTCAGTGGAAATGCTTTCAGTCTTTTTCCATTGAGCATAATGTTGGCTATGGGTCTGTAATAAATGGATCTTACATAGTTAAAATATCTTCCCTTGATCCCTATCTTCTCTGGAGTTTTGAGCATAAAGTGGTGTTGAATTTTATCAAAGGTCTTTTCTGCACCAATTGAGATGACTACATGATTTTTATTTTTAACTCTGTTTAAGTGGTGAATTACATTTATTGATTTGTGTATGTTGAGCCAGCCCTGTTTTCCTGGAATGAAGCCCAGTTGATCGTGATGTATTATCTTTTTAATGTACTTTTGGGTCTGATTAGCTGGAATTTTATTAAGGATTTTTGTATGAATGTTCATCAGGGAAATTGTTCTGTAGTTTTCTTTTCTTGACATGTCTTTGTTGGATTTTGGTATCAGTGTTATTTTTGCTTCATAAAAAGTGTTTGGGAGTGCTCCCACACTATCAATTTCATGGAAGAACATACAGAGGATCGGTGTTAACTTTTCTGTGAAGGTTTTTAGTAGAAATATGCTGTATATCCATCTGGTCCTGAGCTTTTCTTTTTTAGAAGAGCTTTGATTGCTGCTTCAATTTCATTATCTGTGATAGGTTGGTTCAGATTTTCAATGTCCCCCTGTGTTAATATGGAGATACAGTATGTGGCCAAGTATCTGTTCATATCTTCCAGATTATCAAACTTTTCAGAGTACAAATTTTCAAAATAGGTTGTGATAATCTTCTGGATTTTGGTTGAGTCTGTGGGGATATCTTCATTTTCATCTTTGATTTTGTTGATTTTCTTCACTTCATTCTTCCTTTTGTTGAGGTTGACAAGGGGTCTGTCAATCTTGTTTATTTTTTTCAAAGAACCAAATCTTTGTTTTGTTGATAATTTGTATTGCTTTTTTTTTCTCAATTTTGTTGATTTCAGCTCTGATTTTAGGTATTTCTTGTCATCTATTAGCTTTGGGATTGAGTTGTTCCTCTTTTTGCAGGTGTTTGAGTTGTAGCATAAGGCTATTTATCTGGGCTCTTCCTAACTTTTGATGTATGAACTCAGTGCTATAAATTTACCTCCTAAAAATGCCTTCATACTATCCCAGAGATTTCTATATATTGTTTCCTCATTCTCATTCATTTCCAAGAATTTGTTGATTTCTACTCTCATTGCCTCTTTTATCTATTCTTCATTTAAGAGGGAATTATTCAATTTCCAAGTATTTGAGTAGTTTCTGTTGTTTCTTTGGTTGTTGATTGCTATAGGATACATGGGACTATATCATATTTTATATTTATTAAGGTTAGTTTGGTGAACTAGAATGTGGTCTATTTTAGAAATGAATCCATGAGCTGCTGAGAATAAGGTAAATTCAGCTGAACTTAGAATGGAATATTCTGTAGATGTCAGTTAAGCCTGATTGATTAATAGTTGTTCAGATTTGAGATGTCTTTATTGATTTTTTTGTTTTGATGATTTGTCTAGTGTTGATAATGGTGTATTGAATTCCCCCAGTATTATTGTGTTAAGATCAATGAGGGGTTTAATGTCTTTAAGGTTTTTTTCCATATATTTGGGGGGTTGTAATTGGGGGCATAAATGTTAATCATCATTTTATCTTCTTGATGAACTGTACCTTTTAGGATGATGAAGTGTCCCTCTTTGTCCTTTCTGACTAGTTTTAGATGGAAATTAATTTTATCAGATATTGGGATCGCTATGCTACCTTGCTTTTTTGGGCCATAGGCCTGGTAGACATTTTGCCAACCTTTAACTTTCATTCTGTGTTTATTTTTGAGTGTTAAGTGTCTCCTGTACACAACATATTGTTGGATTTTGTTTTTTGATCCGGTGAGTCAATCTGTGTGTTTTAACTGGGACATTGAGACCTTTCACATTCAGAGTTAGAACAGATATGGAAACTGAGTCTCAAACTTTGACTGTTATGGAGTTTTGACCATTTTTGAATCTTTTTGTGTGTAATGTGGTTATTGACTCACCCTTGTTTAAGGTTTAGGATATTCTTAGGATTTTCTTCTGAATGAAGAATATCCTTGAGAATATTCTGTAGCACAGGATTGTGTTCATGTATCTTGCTAACTTGAATTTATCATTGAAGTATTTAATTTCCCTGTCACATAAAGTTGAGTTTTGCAGTGTATATGATTTTTGGCAAAAAGTTGTTATCTTTCAAGGCTTGAAAAATATTGTTCCAAGCTCTTGTGGCTTTCATTGTTTGATAGGAAAAATCCATAATGATCCTAATTGGTTTTCCTCTGAGTGTGATTTGGGGCTTTTCTCTAGTTGCTTTTAGAATTCGCTTTCATTTCTCTGATATTCATTTTGTATGTGATATGTCTTGGTGAATTTCTCATTTGGTTAGGTCTGTTTGGTGTCCTATAAGCATCTTGAATTTGGTATTTTGGTCAGTTCTGATGTGAGTGATATTCTCCTTTACAATTTCACTTAGAAGTTTCTTAATGCCTCTTGTTTGGTGTTCAGAGTTTTCATCCAGTCCAATGACCCTCAAGTTATTTCTCCTCATCTCATCAAATAATGTTTGGAAGTTGAGGTCATGTACAATAAGTTTCTTCTCTTTTCTCCTTGAACTCGACATTGCTCAGCTTGTCTTCATTATCTGATGTAGTTCTTCAAGAACTGAGGTTCCATTTTCAGTTGAGTTTACTCTGATGTTAATATCTTCCAGTGAAGACTTGATTTGGTTGACAGTGTTTTTCCATTCTGATAGCTCTGCTACATCTCTTTCCAGAGTGTCTAAATCTTTATAAAGCTGATCTTTTATCTCATGGAATTGCACCCTTATTTCCTTATAAAAGTTGTCTCTCATCACTTGGTATTGTTCTGTGATATCTTTCCTTAATTCTTCTTTCAACTCTTCGATTGAGTTACTAATGATGATGCTGATATAATTTTTTTGGTTTTCATCTAAGTCTCTGACTATGAAGTCCTTGGGTGGAGAGCTGTGAGGATGAGGAGGGGAGTTATTTCCCCTTTTCCTCATTTTCAGATACAGGGGGTGTGTCTTGAAGACTGATCATATTACTCTTGTAGGGGTAATTGGAACTTCTTTTGGCTTTGCTTCGTTGGGATGGGGTGCTATTTGGTCAGCTCAGACCTAAAGCTGCCAGTCCAACTAGTGAGGACTTGATAGCCTATAGGTGCCTATACTAGACAGTTTCAACTAAAACAGTTATGATGATGATTACCACCTATAGGAGCAGTTTTCTTTGAGAGAGCACTCATGATATATTATAATAGTAAGCAAGTACCCATTTTGAAGAATGTCTCTTTCTTCAGTTAGCAGGGCCTCTGTAAGTGGGCAGAGGAAATGAGTAGAAAGCCAAGGAGGTGAGTTGAGGAGGTAGATTAGAACTTCTGACTTATAATAAAGAGGAACAAGGATTTATGGTGGTGTAGGTTATTCAATCAGGAATGAGGAAAACAGAAATGGAATGCAGGTGGGGTAAAGACTTTGGGTGAGCATGAGAGAGAACAGCATGTTTTAAGAATTGCTAGAGTACAGGGGAAGAAGAGGTTGTTCTGTAGCATGGTTCTCTTCAATTAAGGAAACTGAGGGCTAGTTTAGTATCATGAAGTACTTTCCTGGCTGGACTCCAATGCTATAGAGACAGCAGTCGAGTTCAAGAAGACACAGAGACAGTGGAAGCCAACCACCAATACATACACACACAAAAATATGTACATCCACGAACACCAAATCCAGTACTAAAAATAAAGCAAAAAAGGATTAAAAATAAAAAACACATTAAAAAGTTAAAAGTTAAACAAGTTAAAAATACTAGACAGCAGCAGGATCCACATTAAAAAAAAAAAACAGTTGGTAAAGTTCTGATTTTTTGCCCCATAGGTCAGTGTATTACATGGGGGAATGGAGAATGGGTTCATATCTGCCGTCTGTCTGGGGACTCTTTCCAATTGAGCTTGTCGGGGGAGATGCAGCTTGGTAATCTCCAGTGGCCTTGGGTTTTTTTTCATAGAAGATCTCCTCAAAATTTTCTGTTGCAGCAGGGTAGAAGACTCTGCCCTCTCTCGCTTCTTGTGAGAATAGAGTTCAGCACCATCTGAGATGCATTCCTGGTCTGATTATTTTCTGCCTGACCAAACTCCTGATCTTCTTAAGTCAGGGACCTAGAAGCTGTAGGTAGTTTAGTAGATCCTATTGTAGATGTGTGGGACTCTGACTGTTCCAAGGAGAGTGGCCAGACTCAAGCTCACTTCCCCAAGATCACTGATGACCCACTCTGTATGTCTTATGATATTCAGATGCTCCAAGAGCTGCTCTGTGGTGTTCTCACAGTCCCAGCAAAGGAAGACTTTTTCGAAGGAGGCTCCAGGATAACTGGGCCAGTTTTTATGTGGCTCTCAATTGCAAGCACTAGGGGACATCCCACCTGGAGAGCGCAGGACCTATGGAGACTTAGCTATGCACAGAATTCAGGCTGGAGGAGAGCCCAGCCCTGTTGTTCAAAGGTTCCTGAAGTTGATGTCAGACTCTGCTTTGTTTGAGCATTATAGGCAGCTTTTGGAGAGACTGAAGCAAGTGGCCACCTTGGGAAGAATATGCCCTACTGTGCTGAGTTCTGTTCACAGACTCTTCCTGTTTGGGCATGTAAGAGGGCAGGCAGGAGGCTACCACTTGTATGTCCCCTGAGCTGGAAAGGGGATTTGCAGTCCCACACAGCCCCTTGGGCAGATGACCAAGTCACAGAGCACTTAGATCTGCTTCTCTGTTCATGGAGACTGAGATCCCTAGTCTGTGCATAAAGGATGGGTCTGGTTTCACTTTTGCCAAGTGAGTGACCAGCCCCGCCCTCAGGGATACCTCAAAACAGTGGCAGAACTGACCAGCTGTGATGCACAAACACCTGTAGATTCGCTATTGCGAGCAATTAAATCATTTGCAGAGCTTGAGAATCAGCTGTTGCAAACTGTGAGTGTGGCAGACTGGTAAAGTGTACCCATCTGTATCCAAGTTAGAATACTTTTGCCCTGTTTCCTCCTGTCTAGGATAGCTCCCGCTCCCCAGCTGTGAAGCTGGCAGTGATCAGAGCTGGAGAGGGAGTTCCCAGCTCCACACAGCCCCCTGGGCAGATGGCCAAGTCATGGGGCACTAAAGTCTGTTTTTCTGTCCTTGGAGACTGAGGTCCCTAGTCCTGTGTACAAATGATGGGTCTGGTTTCACTTTTGACAGTGACAAGCCCTGCCCTCAGGGAAGCCTCACAATGGTGGGTGGAGCCTGCTCGCTGTGATGCCCGAACAGCTGTAGGTTCACTATTGGGAGCAATTAAATCCCAGAGCTGGAGAATCAGCTGTTGCAAACTGTGAGCACAGTTGAGAAGACATTCCTCAATGTGACCAAGTTAGAATACTTATGTCTTGTATCCTCCCTTCTGGGATAGCTCCCTGTCCCACACCCTCAGCTCTGGAGCCGATTGAACAGGTGGGACAAACTCGTTATTTGGATTCATTAATGCAAAGCTCTTTTCCTTTGGTGTTAAAAAATTAGGTGTGTGGGGTAATGATCCCACACATGGAGAGCCAGGTCCTACCATTGGATTCCACCTCCCACTCCTGCAGTGTGAAGTTTTACTCAGGAGAGTTTAAGGATCACTGGTGGTGGGGTGGTTGCCATGTTCGATTACAGGACATGTTTTAATTAAAGGAATAATGGTAGAAAGGTTTGCTGTATTTTTCCTTCCAAAATAGTTCCTGATTCCCCTTATTTCCTGTTCTGGATTTTGTTTATTTCTATGAGATACCTAAATATTTTGAGTATGATAGCAAGAAATGAATTCCTATTATAGTTTTCCATACAGCTGCCTGGTGCCTAACTTCTAGGAAAAAAAAAAGCATTTTGAAATTTAGAGTGGTTGCTATTGCTACTGGTAAAAAGTTATTAACACTATTTTTTAAATGAAATCATAGCTATTCTTAGATTTGAAAAAAAAGAGAGTACAGATTATCAATGAATCATTACATGCTAGAGACAAGATTTCTATCTAGCAAGTAAACAGTAAACTTATGTGAATAATTCAAAACAAAATATATTTTAAACACAAAAACAAATTAACAACTTACTATCAGTTAATTACTATTGTATTAAATAATTCATTGAATGAATTATTCATAAGATTTTTGCTTACTTTCTACATAGTGATGATGATCAACTTTGAATCAACCTTACTCTTCCAAAGGAAAATTATAAAATTGTTTCTCATTATTCTTAAAATTTAAAAATAATTATTAAATTTTAAAAAGTTTCAAAATATAGGAAAAAGCAGTGATAGGAAATTGAGAAACAAGATCTTATAAAAAAAGTTTTAATTGGAAGCTCACTTAACATATATTTCAGGGAGAGTAAGAAAAATTGTGTTTAAGGACATTAAAATGTGCAAGAAAAAAGGTTAAAGTGACTTTTCATCTTGATCCATGTGGCAAAGAGTTTAACAGATGTTAGAAGATTTGCAAATTCCAATTAGAGCTTTTTAAGTACGCTTAAGGAGGATAACAAGTTCTGTTTTTAATTAGTTAGAAAACCATTTTTTTGGTTGAGTTGGTTTGTTTCTTGAAACTTTAAAGGCAAACCATTTTGTGTTGCAGTCGCAAACATCTTCTATAGCATTAGCAGTTCCTTTCCAATTTTAATGATCTAAAAGGTTGTTTTTTTTTTTTTTGACCAGACTGTTTTTCCCTTCATTTCTCATATCTCCACGTCCCCTGCACAATACAACCTCTCTCACAGCTTTGCTTTGAGTCATCAAACCAGTTACTTCTTATATCTGGTATGTTCAAATACTGATTTCATTTCCATAAATAATTGTTTTCTGTCTAATCCTATCCAATTCTTACCTCTTTTTAGCTTCAGGAAAAAAAGCTCTGCTGCAGAAGAAAAACATTAACTTCAAATTGTTGTCTGTGAATGCATTTGTTTTTAAGGGTTGTGGAAGTGCTTTAAAATACAGAATTACTTAAATGGGCTTAAATTTTGGGACTCAATTTAGTAACTTATTTTCTCCAAGTATTCTATTTTAAAACTGTAAAATATTAAATAAATGTCACTACTCCCTTTTTCCGACATAATTTTATTGGTTTCCTTTGCTCCTGTGCTATGATAGACCAGTTTTTAGTACTTTGAAAATTTTTGAAGCAAGTAAATTTACATAGTATCTTGAGACCCAGAACCCAGAAAGCAATTTGCTCAACCTGAGTCACTACTCACTGGGTTGCTCTGTTCCTCCTTGATCGGAGAAAAAATGCACAATTTATTACAGACCTGCCTAATTTTGTGTTTCATCAGGCTTAGCTTTGACTTTATGAATGACTCCTTCACTTCCAAATTCATATATATCTGTGATTTAATAGCTTATTATTATTAATGGGATTTTATTCAGAATTTCTTATATTCTAAATATTATTTTAAACATTGTCATGTATCACTTCAGTTGACCTTATAAAAATAAATACAAGAGCTATCTCATTATCTCCATTGAATAAATGTGGAAAATGGAGTTAGAGATTAAGAAATTGACCAAGGTGTACAGCTAATGAGGGAGAAGTAATCACTGTAAGGTTAAGTACAAACCCAAAAATAAGAAAAATATTTTCCCTGTTTACAAGAAGGGAAGAGATGCATCTTATTCAGTTTCTTAAAGCATTTGCTTAGGAAAATATGTAAATCCTTTCTGTTTCTTTAAAACGCATGTAAATCGTTTTAAAAGGTAAATAATCCTCTTTCCAGAGAACCATCTCTCTGAATTTAACCATTAAGGAACACAGATCTACTTGCTTCCAGTTTCTATAGAGGAATGGAAGCCTAATGTAGCAAGATGCTTACTTAATATAAAGCTACACCCTTTCATAAAGATAGGATAAATTTATTTTTCTTTGGATTAAGCCAATTAGCTAACACAGTTGGTCAACCCTGTTGTTAATTGAATTTAAGAGGAACTGAGTGAGATATTGTATTGTCAATCCTCTAAATTGGGAGCTAGTTATTGTCTACCTTGAGAACATGTCATAATGAACTCTGTATGCTGGAATCTCTGAAAAGGCTAGATTCCTTTCTGTCTGCAATTTCTTAGGGAATTATCCAAGCAGAGCATCACATTCTGGATTATTGAGTGCTGTAACTAAAAACCTGGAGATTTTGTGGGCTACAAGAACATTTTTTGTTAATTTTTTTTTATTTATTTTTGAGCAACCTTTTTGTTAATTTTTATTAATTATATTTCCCCAAAACATTTAATATTGGTGCTGATGATGATGTTGAACTTTATTTGAGCCAAGGGCTTGTGAAAAGTAAAAACTGGTAAGAAATATGCCCAAACTTTCATATTCCTGGAAAGGCCCACCATGCCCTTTCATATTCTCAGGAAAGACTTGTTCCTATTCTTCAGAAATCTTATCAGCACATAAAGTGACATTGATAAAACCCAAGACCCTCTTCTTTTCTCTGGCACATTCCTTGTTAAGTTTCATTGCTTCTTACTGCAAGAGTCCCAATGAAATCTTCTCTTTAATGCTTGAGTGCATTTTGTATGCCCAGAGCTTGTGGAGCATGGAGCATGAAGCTACCAGTGTGTGCATTTGGCAGTGTCCAAATCAGTGAAAGAGTGGGGAAGTTTTCCAGTGGATAAAGGCAAGGTTTCACATATGTTGTGGCAAGGGCTGTTGGCATAGGAAAACTGTGAGAGAGCTAACCAGAAGGGAGATTTCCTGTTTTATTCTTTGAGGAACATACTTGGTTTGTCAAGTTAATCCTAAATTGTGGGATATTTTTCGGCTTTCTCCAGTAAACCCTAAATTGTGGGAGAAATTAAATTATCAGTTTTTTATCAAATTTGATTATTTCAGACAGATTGCTACAAAGATTGTTGATTTGGCTTTCTGGACTGTTGCTGCAAATCGTGGGACAAAGTTCTCTCTTTATATGTCATCTGGTCATTACCTGTTTGTGTATTGTCTCCACTGTTAATGTTATTGTCATTTTTTCCCTGTCAATCAGGTTCAAAACAGGAAGTCAATGATAATTTGATATTTGATATTTAAATTAATCTTTCTTATTCTTATTGATATTATGAACTATCTAAACTCTAAAATTTAATTGACACCACTGTCAAGACCTTTAATTCATGCCTTTGATTTCTGCATCTAGTCAATAAACCAATGTCCCCATGGAGTATTATGCCTTCAATAAGTTTTTTCAGCACTTTATTTTTCCTCACTGCTGTTAAATAAATAAAATGTAAGCATGATGAAGTTTTGTACCCAAGAAGTCTTTCTTCTGAAGTCACAATAGTTGATTCTACAATGATGCATCTATATTCCTAACACATACCAAAATTTGGTAAATTATATGTATTGAATGAATACTAATAAGGAAAATGAATTAACCCTTAATAATCCCCTTTTGTGACCTTTCCAAATCACCATCTTTTTGCCATATCAAAACAATTTAAACTAAATTATAAAATGAAATTTATGTTGAAATTGTAATTTTTCTAATGATATAAAGTTTTCATAAGTTTCTCCCCTTTACTCAATTTATTAGCAGTTATATTTTTAGAAGGATACAATTCTTATTCAATAAAATACTTTTCCTAAGTAGTCAATAATTTTTAGGTGTTTATAATAATGCTTCTAGCCAGTGTGTCCCATTGCTGGGATTCTTAGATCAAAGTTGGTGCCTGTGAGCCATTTCCCCAGATCTCCCTGTCAGTCATCCCAGTGCCACTGTTGAGAGAAAAGAGTTCTGTTATTACTATGGCAAAGAAAGGGCAGCTGCCAGGCTATCTCTATTCAGGAGCACCCAGGAGCAGTGCCCTCACCTTAGAAAGGTTTCATTTAACAAATTACTTTTGAAGTGCACTTCATCTTCTCACAGAACTGTCATTTAAAAAAAATAAAAATAAATTCAATAGTGCACCTACAAATACCTGTTACAAATAGTGAACTGAGAAAAGTTTAGTCTTTTTACAATATTTGAAATATTTTGAATTTTATTTTGGCAAAGAAATAAACTTGTTCATTGAAAATATATGCAATTAAGACTATTTCCTACTGAATAACTAAGGAAGTGTGTGCATATCAACTAGGAAGAAATACGTTGACCTTATTCCCTTTCTCTTTCCTATAAGTTGAGGAAACACCAGGAGGAATTCTCTGTGGATTTTATATCTTAAAAGAAGAAGAATCTCTCTCTCTCTCTTCTCTCTATTCCTCCTTCTCTCCCTCTCCCCTCTTCTCTCTTTTTCTCTCTTTCTGAATCTCTCTCTCTCTCTCTTTTTAATTTACTTTTTCTAGTGCTAAGGATTGAACCCAGAACTTCCTGCATGCCAGGCAAGCTCTCTACCACTGAGTCACATTCCCAGTTCAAACAGGAATCATTTCTATCGCATCTTGTATCCTATCAACACCTACCATGGCAGATGTAGGAACAGAAGATATTTAATGAACTATATTTGAATATAACTCTCAGTGCTACTGAATCTTTGTGTTATAAAAAGATTATAATATCTCCAATCACTAACAGTGCCCAGTACCTTGAATGCTGAGAATTTTATAAATAAATGCTTATCAAATTTATTTCATGATTTAATTCTGTCATAACATCTTGCATGGGTGATGAAAGGAGATTTGCACAATTATCAAGACTCAAAGCACACCATATATAATTAATTTTGGAAGCATTTCATGGTTCCTTGCCCCACTATACCAGGTTAGGTGTCTCCTTTACCTGTGATAGCTTGACCTTAAATTCTCCACATAAAATAATCCTTCTTTCCCAGCAGTTCTTCCAAAGAGGCCCTTTCTAAATAGAACATAGCTAAAGGGGATGAGGGAAACTGGTATACTGATATCCAGAAAAGAGCTTTACAGTTAGAAGTAATGACCCTGGTGTCAGTAAATTTCCAAAGATCTGAGGACTTACAAATTAGATAGGCAATGTGAACCAGAAGGAGTGAACAAGTGGGGAAGTTGTAGGAGGTAAAACCCAATAGTTTGGTGCTTATCAGGTAGTATAGTATTTTCTGGAAGGATCCCATCCTCCTAAGTGAGGACCACTACCATTGTGCCAAAACTAATGCATCTACTTTGTTTCACTGTGATTTGGAACTCAGAAAATAGCAATCCCCCCTCAAGAGAAGATGTCATGTTTGGTGCTTACAGTCATAGCTCAGTTAGGTGTTTAAAAAGACCTTCAAGGGTGGATTAGAAACGCAAATTTCGTGTATATGTTGTTTACATATATAAGAACATTAAGTTCATGTCTAAAGAATCATAAACTAATGTTCAAATAATGATAGTTTCACAATTTAAGATTCTTTAAATATGTATTAAATCTGTGCTACACAGGTTTATGTGCATGCATATATTTGAGTACACAATGCTTATCACTACTTCAAACATAATTAGAGGGTTCTGCTGAATATGGGTAACAGTTAATGTAATAAAAATTAAGACTATCTCAGACTTAAAGATAAGTATGCATGAAAACACACAACTATTTCTGTGAAGTCAAATTATTTCATTGAAACAAAAACATTTTTAAAGCTAGGTGATTAGTTGGTAACTCTGATGCATTGTGTTCTTTAAATTTAACATTTTTATTTGAATTGCAGGGTCAACACTGTGAATATGACCAATACCTCTATGAATCCAACAGTTTCTATGTTCACTTTCTTAAAAACTAGATTCAGGAAGATGTCATGATCTGAATGTGAGGTATTCCCACCCCCCAAAGTTCATTGGAAAGATAAAGCAAGAACATATAGAGCTGAATTGGGTTATGAGAGCCTTAACTCAATCAGTGAATTATTTCTCTTGCTGGGGATTAACTGGGTGGTAACTGCAGGCAGGTAGGGTGTGGCTGGAGGAAGAAGGTCTTTGAGGGGGCATAGCTTTGTATTGTGTATCTTGTACCTGGTGTGTGCATCACTCTCTCGGACTGCTTCATGGTGCCACGCTCCTATCTGCTTTCCTCCTGCACACCCTTCTGCCATGATTTTCTGCCTCAATCCCTGAGGAATGGAGTTGGCATCCTGTGAGCCCCAAAATAAAGTTTTTGTCCTCTACTTGTTCTTGTCAAATCTTTTATCACATCAGTGAAATAGCTGACTAAAACAAAAGTACATTGAGCAGAGTTGATATTTTAATTTTATTAAAATAACTTTTCTCAATTTTGAAATGTTCTTAAGTAAAATAATGTAATCCAATTTAAGTTGCAATGACATTAAGTGATTCTTTAAGTGTTATAGAATGATCTTATTTATCTTAATTTAATAAGAACCAGTTGCTCAAATATATATAATTTAAATATTTATGGCTTTATCCTCAGTTGAAAGTTATGATAGACAGAAACACTACCCAATTTAGTCATAGTTACATTTAAAAAGACCTAATTCAGGCAAAGGCATTTCTCAAACATTAGAAACTGAATTTCTGGTACATGCTTCACTTGATTAGGTGCAGTATGAAAACACTGATTTCAGAAAGTTTGAATTTGCCTTTAAAAGGCTGTAAAATAATCCTTGGATACAGATACATGCATGGTAGCAGAAAACATCATATTTCTACTTTAAAACTAGTTTAAAAAAAGGGAAACATTATACTTACAAGGTATCTTGACTCTTATACACTTCGCTGAATTTCCTCATGTGCATAGCTCAGATTTATCATTTTATTATGATTAGATATATTCATGCTTTGCATCAGTAAAAAAAAAAAAAAAAACAGTCATACAACTAACCACCCAATAAACAATCCACATTATATTTGGCATACAGTTCTCTACTTGAAGCCTGATCCATGTGCCAAACAATGCTTTCACTGTTTTACATATATTCATTAATATATGAATATGATAACTCAAAGTGTCTCTAAAGAGTTACAGACTTAACCTAATAAAAAGACCATCTACTTGATTCACTCATTATGGGGAATTCAAGGAGACTTGTCAGTTGTTAGGCAGAAAATTATACCAAATCTGAATAAGAAATTGTCCTAATAGAGATATCTCTGCCAAACATTCCGGTGCTTAGATATCCATTTTTTCAGCAGGCTGACAGCCCAATTCCCTTTTGAATTTGAACTCTTTTTTGAATTCTACTTTAATATTATCCCAGTTATAATCATTGTCTATTATTTTTGAAAAAGAAATGAAAAGTATACATGTAGAGATAATGTCACTTTCTTTAGGGAGGAGATATTCAAGTCATAATTAGCAACCTATTATAACCTTCATTACCTTGTAGGAATAAAATCCAAAAAGGTGCATTCTGCAATATAAAAGTATCAAATATGTCTCTCTCAGGAACCTGAATCCTGGGAGAAAGATAAGGAACTTATTTCCTTTTGAGCTCCAAAAGCAATAAACAAAGGTTTATGTGGGAAACAAAAGTAAAAGTAGAAATTAAATATGTTGGCCCTCATTCAAAGGAGATTTGGACTTCCTGGATTAAAACAAAAACAAAATAATTCAAACAACAAAGATATTAAACCAGGCATATTGATTTACTATCACAACAAAACAGCTGAATTAATATATGATTCATGTGTGTCATCCAGCATTTTTTTATATTTCTTGGTTTTATAAAGATCATTTAGATACTGAGAACAGCAATAATAAAAGTTCACTCTTGTGCTTTTTATATTATAGCAGTCCTTAATTTTTTCTCAAGTTGCAAACCTAAGCATACTTATCAATGAAGGAAATTTAAGTTTCAGATTTCCATATATGTCAATCTAAGATGATTATTTGCAAATTATACTTTAAGAAATATAATTTAAAATAGGCAATTACTTTATTCCTATTTTAGATAAAATTTAAATATTCTTAAATCAGTGAATGGGTTTTATAAATTCATGTGTGAGTTTACTCTGAAAGCATTGTGTCACTGTCAACATTTGTAGATTTATATTTATATTATAATGCTGAGAGTTGATTTTGATTATCCAAATATTTTGCATGTTTATGATTATTAAAAATGAGATGCATGTGTGTTTAATCAGCAAAAAAGTGTTCCTAACTTCAAACTCAATCTATATTTTGACTCCATTAATGCATATATATATATATATATATATATATATATATATGTATACACACACACACACACACACACACACAAATCCATATGGATAACAGTATTATCTTTTTCACATTTGGTAAATTCAAGTAAAATTTGTTAACTGAGAATGTGAAAAATTTCTGATTATTAAAAAAATAAATAGCTTTATTTTCTCATGTTGGATTCCATAGATACAATTTAGTATTGATAGTCATAGCTTTGTGGCTGTACCATATCAGTATTTTCCACAAGGTTCAGAAATTCTAAACAAAAAGAGAAGAGATTGCTATTCATTGCTAAAAAGTTACCATCAGTATTTTGTATAGTCATCTTAATACATTTGAAAATTGAATTCAAATGTAATTTAAAATAGAAATTTCATTAAATTGTTTTGTTGTGTTGCAAAATTTGTATTTTTAAAATACAGAAAAGTATTGGGCATCTGGAACTTAAACAGGATGTTTTATCAATATGTGGCAGGTATATGTAATACAGAATAGGTTTACCCACATTATCACCCTTATTCTAGAAAATGAAAATACTCAAATATTCATTTTCTACCTTCTTATAGAAAAGAATAACATCTTTAAGTCTTGAAATATAAAAGTGTATAAAGTCACACATTGTTTTATTTTCCATTATTTAATTCTTATTATTTTTAAAACTATAATTTGAAGCTTTTAACTCTAAGGAAGTGTTTCAGATCACTTAAGATCTAATTACAGAGTAGAATTTTAAAATATTGTGAAAGAAGTAAAGAGTTTCTCCCAAAATGCAATCAAATAACATTAAAATGTTGAAAATATATTTTAAAATTATCTTTAAATTGCCAAAGATATTTTTACTTACAAATTATATAGAATTCATATAGATATAATGATAAATGGTACTCTCTAACCCAAAATAACAGGTTTTCCAGCAACACATTTTCCTCCTCTTTTCTAACTTTTGAGCCATGGAAATGGTGTTTCATATTTTGACTATCTCAAACTCATATCTATATTCTACTATCAGGATTACAGAGAATGCAGATAATATTTCCCTTGAGTATTTCCATGGCACCTCCAAATCAACACATTCAGAATAGTTTCTTCTCTATCAAATTCAAAATGCTTATTAATCATTTTTTTTTTTACTCAAAATACCTCTGGAATGATTCATTTTTCTCCTTTCTATTGTCACTGGACTGGCCACAATTCTTATTATATTCCTTTCATAATTTCTGTATCAATTCCAAATGCAGTGCTTCAGTCTTCAGCTTTTCTCCTCCAGACCATATTATACTTCTAGATCAATTGTCCACAACTGTTGTTTATTATGAACTCTTTTGGCAAAGAAAATACAATAGAATCCTACTGCTTTTCTGAGAAGAGCAAATATTCAGAACTATAATCCACTTAGTCCCCAGGTTCCAGATAGTACCCCACATCTTTTTATAACTCGGTTTAAGGATTCATTAAAGAAGTATGTTTTACATGCTCAAATTCTTTTTAAATTGGAGACTAGGTATAGCATGCTATTAAGAACATGAACCCTGGTGTCAGATTATCCCAGTTCCTAGTCACTAGTTGCTATGACCTTGTGCAAGTTATTTAAATGCATCAATCTCTTCATTGGCAAATAAATATGAAAACAATATTTTCTTTGCAGGTTTTCTCTGAGTATTAAATTATTCACTATTAGTAAAATTACTAGAATATAACCAGGCACATACTAAACCTCAATGTGTTTATTAATTAAAAATATTTTCTTCATTGCCCTCATTTTTGTAATCCTCTAGTGGATTCAGCATTTCCTCCCCTACAATGATAATATTTATGTAACCAAAAAGACCTCATTCTTTCTCACTACTTCTAAATATACCCCAGTCTACTTCTAAATTTTTCTCACTTAAATATTCTTTTTTCCCCTCTAATCTTCACAATCTCAGTATGTGGCAACACTATCACTTTAATTTGCCAAGCTCAGAAACTTGATTTTTTTCTCCTTCAAAATCCACTTCATCTCATCTCATTCTATCAACTCCAACTTCTATCAATTCCAAAATATATCTAAGATATGTCTACTTTTTTTGTATATTCATTATCCCTACAGTACACCAAGGTGCAAAAACCTCTTATCTCAAACACTTCAATAGCTGGTCTGCTACCAGTCTTGCTCTTAATCTATTCTCACTCAGGTAGCCCAAACTATCATTTAAATGTATAAATAATCAGCACTTTTGATAAATTAGTGTAAGCACAACACACCCTCTGTTCCATTGAATGCCACTCTAATACTTTAGGAAGGTACGCTAAGCAGATGCTTGAGGATTTTCAAATGTAAATACTAGCCACCTAATAATAGAGTCAGAAATTGGAGGAATTACCAAACATCTTACAATCAGAGGATCTTCTGCTCTGGACCTAAGGCCACATAAAATCAGAAGAGGATATCAATAAGACTACATAGGAATCCAGGAGAATCTTTTATTTCCAATCCAGTGAGTGAGAAAGGGGCTCCTGTTATAGTGACAGTGGTGGTGTCTATGGCCTACACATGCCTAAAACTCTAAAGAAATTTTCTTCTTCCTCTCCCATTGCAGATATGGGAATCCCAAAGGAATTGTACAAGCCACATGGGTTTTTTCCTCTTTGGCATCCTGCAGATAGGCTCAGGAAAGAAATATAATAGCAGGACAGGTGAGGCAGAGTAGGTTAAATGAAGCCTGAACTTTTTGGACAAAGAACTAGGAAGAACTTTAGGGAATAAAAAAGTGTTAAGAGCCTGTGGAAAAGGAAAACATTTCTTAAGCAAACCTATGAATTTATCTATGAGTTCCTGGGCTCATCTCAGCTTTAAGCATGGATTTGACACAAAACAACAATACAAAGAATTTTTGAACTGAGCTAAAATCTTTGCCATTGCTCATGTCCCATACAGGCTACTGTGTATCTCACATGCAGGCCATGTTCAAATAGCACAGCAAAGATTCTTAAAACACTACTGGTATTGCAACCACAACACAAAAAGTGCTGGCCAGCACTTGAGGACTGAATCCGTCTAAGTAGATGGCCTCCTGGAAAAGAAATATTATTTTTCCATATGATTTAATTAAGAACCAGATCTCATAGCATCAATACAAAAGTTTCAAGATAAAATCTGTAATAACTTGGAATAGGAAGAATCAAGAAAACCTCACCTAATGTGTTGAAAATGTCATCAATATTTGTCAACACTGAGATGGCATGGATGCCAGAAATATAACAAAGATCTCAAAAGCCACTAGAGTCATTCCTTAGTATTGTGCAGGTTTGGTCTCGGGAGCCCTAATACCAATTAAAAGCAGTTGATGCTGTTTAAGAATTAACATAAAGTTGATATTTTTAGACGAAGGGAAACAAAAAATTTGAGCAAGACTAATTTTAAAAATTACTAAATGTTGGGGTCTGACCTTTGCTTTATTAGCTGCCCTGGATCTTGATGCTGTTTGCACAAGCTGCTTCGGGAAGGGCTGCTAGATTGTGTATTGTTAAGCTTGAAAAACAGGGTGTCTGTTGGGGATTCCCCCAACATGAGGTCCAGCTGGCTTGTAAAAGAATTGGTGGTAAACAACTGTGACTCAACTGGCTTGTATCTTCCTTAGTGACGTAATGCCTGACCGCATGACTAAGCTATTCGGCCACTCATTTGTACAATTGGATAAATGTGTTTGCACTGTACCCCTATTGGCTGTTGTAATGGATAAATGGAG